>MJUU01030478.1:11827-25580 GCA_002080025.1 Modiolus philippinarum
GAAATGTTTGCCATGCTGTGGCGACTTCAAAACTGGTGTTGAAAATTGTTAGTTGATTGCCATTTTCAAAATGGCCGCCAAAAAAAGGCGGGAAAATGCAACATTGTCCGATTTCAATAAAAATTGGTTTCCAAATAGATATTGATTTTGCAACTTCATGGTGTTAAAAATTGTTGTTGACGGCCATTTACATAATGATGTCTCGACTTCAAAACTGGTGTCAAAAGTGGTCCTTAGCAAGAATGTTTTTTGTCAAAAAAGTCCAACAAAGACATGATCAGACTTTAAATACAGTTCAAAAATTGGTTGAGTTTGAGCTACATGTACCAAAGTTGGAGAGACTGAAGTTCAACTTTATAACTTACAATGTTAGCTTGATTGTGGCAAATGAAAACCAGGTGAGCGATACAGGCTCCTAGGATCCTCTGGTTCATTATCTGTATGCTTTTGATATGTTGATTAAAATGGCTTTTGTCTTTGACCTTATGTTTACATTATATTGAACATTTTTAGTTCGCCTCAATGAAGTTGAGGACTATTGGAGTACCCCCGGCGTCCACGTCTACATCTACGCATCTACGTCCTCATCTGTGTCCGCGTCCTCATTTAAGTATATATCTTGGTAACTATGAAGGATAGGATCATCAAACTTTGTATACAGATGCATCTTGGGCTATCTCACGGCCTCCAAGAAAATTAGGTCTCTTTGACCTATATTTTCCGCTTGAATGACTTACATTCAAGTTTACTTCTGAGTTCAGATCTTAGTCACTATACATGGTAGGATCATGTAACGTTGCATATGCATGCATCTCTGATGGTAGGTCAGCATCTTGGCAAAATTAGGTCACTTTGACCTTTATTTTTCGCTTGACCGACTTACATTCAAGTTTACGTCCAAGTTCAGATCTCAGTCACTATACATGGTAGGATCATATAACCTTGCATACATACGCATGCATTTCTGACAATGTGCCATAACGAGGCGACCTTTGTAATCGTTGATAACCTATGTTTGTTTTTTCAGTATCTATTAGTGATAGGCTTGCAGTCTAGTGAACATGTTTAGTTGTTGTGATAAGGGCATTTTGATTTTTCACATCAATTTTAGCGGTCAAGCAGGGACGGCGAGACATCGGCTGTCCCAAGTTCCTATCGTTGTTTATGTTTGTCTTTTGTATTTTTATTGTGGGTTTTTTTCTTGTGCAGTTCCTATTTACTTTCTGGCATGTGGCTATGTTTTTCGGCCATTGTAGGTGTTTCCTGTTATCTTTTTTATTCCATCTAGTAGAGTCTTCACTTGTGTTAATTTTAATTTTTAAGTAGGACAAACAGCCTTACCCAAAAAGATATTTGAATCAAAGATATCTGTTTGAAGGACATCTCATAATAAAAGATCCTTTTGGGTAAGGCTGTTTCTCATATATCAATAAAAAGATTCTAAACCTGACAGTTATTGAAGAATTTATGGATGTACCATTCTGTTATTTTAGATTGCATATCAAAACTTTGAAGTCATGTGTGTATGATGGTAGTAACCATTGTGCTATTCCAGCAGGTGGTTTTGATCAAGGGTTGTTCAGAATTTATGGATGTACATTTGTATTATTTTAGATTGCATATCAGAACTTTGAAGATATATATTTGTATAATCCTAGTTCCAATTGAGGCCATAATTAAAAAAAAAGTTTGTTTCCCCTTACCCTACCCTACCTTGTGATCTTGAGAAGGTAAGTAGGAAGTAAATTTTTTTTTTTATAATTTTTACTAAAAAGGGTTAGATATTACTTTTCTTTATCCAAATTTGAGTAAAAAAAAAAACTTTTCTGAGAAGTCAATAAAATTATTTGAGTAGGGCCATTTTTTCAGGGTCGGTAGGGTAAGGGGAAACAAACAATATTTTAATTTTGGTCTGATCTATTTAATATTCCAGCAGGTGGTTTTGATCAAGGATTGTTAAAATTTCTTCTAATAATAACACTTAACTATAAATATTAATGAAAATGTTCAAATCTCCATATGATGGCGAGTGCTTCCCATTCTTTTTGTGAATATTTTTGCTCAACAGGTGTCAATGATTGGCTTTTGTATACTAGTACACCAGTTTGTCTGTTTTCATCTCATTGTATAAACACTGCTTCATTTTTTAATATAAGAAATTTGACCGTGCTTAAAATATTTTCTCTTCAGACATCTTTTGAAGGAAGAAATTTGACAAGTAGTTGAATATTACACAAGAAAGATATTATATCTTACACAATCATGCTGGTAATAAACATCTCACAAAATTTCATATCTCCATTTGAAAAATATTAGGGGAAGGGGATGGAATAGAAGTGATAGCTCAGTTATAAGTTGCACCTGTTTTCATTTTTACACTAACATACTATTACCTAAATCAAGAATCATAGTCCAAAGGTGTCATCCTTGACAACTCACCAGATGTAGTGAATGATTTCTATTTCAGAAAAAAAATGTGGCCACTACTACTTGATATGACACATGATGATTCAAAGAGAATGTTACGTAGACTTGAACTTGAAGCATATTCTTCTCTGATATCAGCATTTAGGGCTCAAGGAGATCTAACAAAGGAGAAAAAGAAAATATTACAAGATCTACAATACTATTTGAGGTTTGTACACAGGGTAATAACGAAGATATTAGCAGAAATTTGGATTTATTTTGGGCAAAAACGAAACCTTTTAAATTTTGCATTCCAAGCCATTAGAAATTATGACATAGCATTAGATTATTATGCTTTGTTTAGTGCTTAAGTAGTTATTTCTGAATATTTTATAATAAGAATGGTATGAAGATTAGTTGGTCAAAAGTTGATTGTGGACAATTTGAAAGATTCTGTTTAGAAAAAAATTATAGGAGTCACATTCTTCACAAATTTATCAAATCAGAAACTTTATAGAAAGTAAGGGTATCCTGATATACCTTATAAAACTATTGCATTATTGCAGAAAATGTTTAAACATATGTTTAGAATTCTTATTTTATTTTTTAGTATTTCAACAGAGAGACACAGAGCAGAAGTTCGAAGAGCAATTAATGATGAGAAACTTTGTACAGTTGCTGATTAGTATGTTATTTTTATAAACATTGCAGTGCTATGAATTTTGCACTCATTTGTTTTGATATTAATAAAACCACCAATTTTGTTAGATTTTAATGACATATCACTATTTATTTAATTATCTTGATGAGAGCTACTTCAATTATTTGGTTTCTTAACCAACATTTGTACATTTACTAGTATGTGCTTAAATGACTTGTTTAAATTTATCTCCGAATTGTTAGCCTGGCACCCCTTTTTAGCTCACCTGGCTATGCCAGGGTGAGCTTTTGCCATCACTCGGCGTCCGTCGTCCGTCCGTCCGTCATAAACTTTTCATTCAAAGATCTTCTCCTCTGAAACCACTTGGCCAATTGGGACCAAACTTGGTCACAATAGTCCTTGGGTGGTCCCCTTTAAAAATTGTATCCGGCATGTCCGTACCTAATCCAAGATGGCCGCCAGCGGGGAACATAGTTTTAACATTGGACCCTATGGGAAAACACATTCAAAGATCTTCTTCTCAGAAACTACCAGCCCAATTATAACCAAACTTAGTCACAATGGTCCTTAGATGGTCCCTTCCAAAAAAGGTATTCGGCAGGTCTGTACCTAATCCAAGACGGCCGCCAGCGGGGAACATAGTTTTAACATTGGACCCTATGGGAAAGACATTCAAAGATCTTCTTCTCAGAAACTACCAGTCCAATTAAAACTAAACTAAGGCACAATGTTCCTCATATGGTTCCTTCCAAAAAAGGTATCCGGCAGGTCTGTACCTAATCCAAGATGGCCGCCAGCGGGGAACATAGATTTAACATTGGACCCTATGGGAAAGACATTCAAAGATCTTCTTCTCAGAAACTACCAGTCCAATTATAACCAAACTTAGTCACAATGGTCCTTAGATGGTTCCTTCCAAAAAAGGTATCTGGCAGGTTCGTACCGCATCCAAGATGGCCGCCAGCGGGGAACATAGTTTTAACATTGGACCCTATGGGAAAGACATTCAAAGATCTTCTCAGAAATTACTGGTCCAATTAAAACTAAACTAAGCCACAATGGTCCTTAGATGGTCCCTTCTTAAACAGGTATCCGGCAGGTCTGTACCTCATCCAAGATGTCCGCCAGCGGGAACATAGTTTTAACATTGGACCCTATGGAAAACACATTCAAAGATCTTCTTCTCAGAAACTTCCAGTCCAATTATAACCAAACTTAGTCACAATGGCCCTTAGATGGTCCCTTAGAAAAAGAGTATCTGGCAGGTCCGTACCTCATCCAAGATGACCGCCAGCAAGGAGCATAGTTTTAGCATTGGACCCTATGGAATATACATTCAAAGATCTTCTTCTCAGAAACTACTAGTCCAATTAGAACCTTTGCCCAAATTTTTGAATTTTTTATTTGAATTGTGGTCTAAATGTTTTAATTTCAGCGACATATATTACCTTGATTATAAGGGGAACCTCTGCCCAAATTTTTTTTGAATGGTGTTCTGGTATGGGTTGTAGTGGAGCTTTCGGTTGCCATGGAAACCAAACAAGAACACTGTAATTTTAGGGGGAAAAAAGTATTCTGCAAAATTTTGTGTTTTGTTTTTCCTATTGGAAATGCCTTTTATTTATGTCAGCCATGGTTCATGTGAGCGATACAGGCTCTTGAGAGCCTCTTGTTAATAGACCTTTTTTCTTGCTTTAGCTAGATGTAACTAACAAAATCATATTACCACAAGTTGCTTGATAGTAAAACAGCATGGTATTAAAAAAAAAGGAAATTGTTCCTTCAAAGCAAATGTGAAATTTAAGAACATAAGTATGGTTCTTTACAACAGAAAAGGGATGATTCAATTGTTGAAGTTAATCTTATGTCTTGGTCTGTAAGTTAATCAATGTTGATATTTTTTACAGTATTTCTGGTCCAAATACAATGTCAGAATGGTTAATAGAAGGGAGACGACTCATTCCACTTATGCCTCGACTGGTTCCACAGACTGCATTTACTGCCAAAGCAAATGAGGCTGCTAATTTGCAAGCAGAGAAAAATGCTAACATGCCTGTACCTTCATTAACTGGAAACAAAGATTGTAAGTTTCTTTTCTGTTACTAGACGTATTAATGGACGATATTACATCTTGTAAGAATTTTTCTATCTTGTTCAAATGTATCAGACATAATGTTTTTAACTATTTTCTGTACTAGTATTTCATTCAAATTATTCTTAATTTATATAATTCATTAAATATTATACATTTAGAAATGTTGATTCATGAATTTTGAATCATAGAATAGTTGATTGGCCAGAAATGTTGGTTATAATGATGAATTATTTGAAGCATTTATACGTGAAGTGACAGCCAGTATTAGTCCAACACTACTAGTCACTAAAATATAAATTATTTAACTTTCAGTGACAGCCAATATTAGTCCAACACTACCAGTCACTAATAATATTGTCACTAAACCAAACAGACCTGCCAGTCCTAATTCAAATGTGGTTGTGTTACCAAGTGGAATGTCTATTCATATTAAAGGTAAGAATATTTTCTGTTAGCCTAAATCATATTTTGTGCTCTTTGTTTGAAATAAAGAAATTTCAAGGATATACACATTAATAGGATATATTAATTCAGTCATTTAATTCACTTGGTAACTTCAAAATAATGATACCCCTGATCTGAAAGAGATGGGTATACCCTTTCACCCTTGTCTGTCTGTTTGTCCATCCTTCGTTAAAAAATATTTTCCTTATCTTTTGTACCGGTATATTGGAAGAAAAAAATATTGATGTTAGGACATTTACAAAATTAAAAACATGTTTTACTGGCAACACATATTCAGTCGAATTGCATCGTGATCCTTGAATAAATAATGAAATGGTTTAAAATTACGTGTTCAAAATGAATAGATTTTCTGTGAAAGAAAAACATTGCATAACTAATTTCATGATGTATGGATTGTTATTTGCTGTCAAACCACCATTTTCTTCATATATTGATGTTTCATGTTCACAAATTGGACATATTGATTGACTATTCCTGTCATAAAGAAGTCAGTCAGCTCATTGGCCTCATGGTTTGTCCATGAACTCCTACAGTTTACATGCTGGAAAGATTAAAAATTTGTGCAAACAATGTATTACAGTTTTACATGTAAATGTGATTTCAAACAAGGAAGTATGGATTGTTGATTTTATTGTCCATGTTTAACGTGTGGACTTACAGAAACAAATATCTATAAGATTTTACACTCCACGGAGACAGTCTTGCCTGTATGTTAATTTCAGTACATATATTCAATAGGAGGAATATTCATAAGATAATATTTTCGGCGGGGGCAGTCTTGCCTGTATGTTAATTTCAGTACATATATTCTATAGGAGGATTAAACACTGAAGATGAAGAAGAAGCACCAGAAAGAAAAAGACGAAGAAGTCATTCATCTGAAAGTCTGGTGTCGCCCTCAGCTTCTACACAAACACCTAGAGTTACATATACCACAACAGCACCAAGTCCTGTTAGTGGGGTGTCTCCAATGAAAATTACAATAAGTAAAAGTCCACGTAGTATTGCTACAACAACGACGGCACCTTCACAAAAGGTAAAGGGATTAGTCGGAAAAATTGTGGAGTATGTGTCATTTCAAAAAAATTGAAGGTACTGCATGTGGAATTGTATAAGAGAGAAAGTTCAATTTTGAATAATTACTATGGCATAGATTCGCCTTAAGTAAATGCAAATGGCTATATTAGACCTAACTCCACTAGAAAGCTCACCTGACCCGAAGGGTCAGTGTGAACTATTACCATCACTTGGCGTCCGTCGTCCATCCGTCCGTCCGTTAAACTTTTCACATATTCATCTTCTCCTCTGAAACCACTGAAGGAATGATGTATGGAAAGTCCTTTACAAAGATTGCTCATTTCGTTCCGATCCGATAAAAAATGCAGAACTTAGGTTTAACATTGGACCCTATGGGAAAAATCACATTTTCATCTTCTGCTCTGAAAAGGCTGAGGCAAATTGAACCAAACTTTACAGGAGTGATGTACTTTAGGTCCTTAACAAAGATGGCACATTTCGTTCTGATCCAACGAAAAACATGGCCGCCAGCACGGAACATGGTTTAACATAGGACCCTATGGGAAAATCACATTTTCATCTACTCCTCTGAAACCACTGAAGCAAATTCAACCAAACTTTACAGGAATGATGTACTAAAGGTACTTTACAAAGATTGCTCATTTTGTACCGATCCGATAAAAACATGGCCGCCAGCGCGGAACTTAGGTTTAACATTGGACCCTATGGGAAAAATCACATTTTCTTTTTCTGCTCTGAAAAGGCTGAGGCAAATTGAACCAAATTATACAGGAATGATGTACTAAAGGTCCTTAACAAAGATTGCTCATTTCGTTCCGATCCGATGAAAACATGGCAGCCAGCACGGAACATAGTTTAACATAGGACCCTATGGGAAAATCACATTTTCATCTACTCCTCTGAAACCACTGAAGCAAATTCAACCAAACTTTACAGGAATGATGTATGGAAGGTCCTGTACAAAGATTGCTCATTTTGTTCTCATCTGTTAAAAAACATGGCCGCCAGCGCGGAACTTAGGTTTAACATTGGACCCAAGGGAAAAATCACATTTTCATCTTCTGCTCTGTAAAGGCTGAAGCAAATTGCACCAAACTTTACAGGAATGATGTACTTAAGGTCCTAAACAAAGATGGCTCATTTCGTTCCGATCCGACGAAAAACATGGCCACCAGCACGGAACATGGTTTAACATAGGAACCTAGGGGAAAATCCTATTTTCATCTACTCCTCTGAAAGCACTGAAGCAAATTCAACCAAACTTTACAGGAATAATGAATGGAAGGTTCTTTACAACGATTGCTCATTTTGTTCTGATCCAATAAAAAACATGGCCACAGTGTGGAACTTAGGTTTAACATTGGACCCTATGGGAAAAATCACATTTTCATCTTTTCCTTTGAAACTGCAGAAGCAAATTCAACCAAACTTTACAGGAAGGATGAATAGAAGGTCCTTAACAAAAATTGCTCATTTCTTTACAATCCGTTAGAAAACATGGCCGCCAGCACGGAACATAGTTTATCATTGGACCCTATGGGAAAATCACATTTTCATCTACTCTTCTGAAACCACTGAAGCAAATTCAACCTAACTTTACAGGAATGATGACTAAAGGTACTGTACAAAAATTGCACATTTCATTTCAATCCGACAAAAAACATTGCCTCAGGTGCAGAACATAGTTTAACATTGGAGCCCAGTATGAGAAAACCATCCTTTTCATCATCTTCTCTCAAAACAATTTATTCAAATTATACTAAATGTATAGAAGGTCCTTTGCAAAAGTAACTCATTTCAATAGGATCAGACAAAACACATGGGTGCTAATTGAGAACATACCTATACACCCTACCCCATTGGTAAAAAACATGATCATTTTTGGTCATGTATGGCATAGAAGCGTTTTGTCAGGTGAGTGATACAGGCTCAGTCTCTGAGCCTCTAGTTTTATCTTTGTCACTGGGGCATGTATGAATGAGATCTTCAAATTGTATAACCTAATCAGTTTTATTTACAGAGGTAGTTGGAAGTATGAGACACGTAGACATACCTTCATATATTAACAGTAGACCTTAACAAATAGATGAGACACTATTCCTAAATAAGAATCTGTCTATTTCTGTTGGCATGATAATCTGTTATGAATTGTTAGACAATGTGAAAATTTTATAAATTTTATACTGATAAAAATTGTGTTATATAATTCTTTTTGCAGGTTATTCTTGTATCTTCTGGCCAGTCATCTCCAAATGTTCTTCAAAAGTCCATCACTGTACCAGTCGTCAAAACGTCTGCTAATGTGACAGGAAGTAATAAGGCATCCATTATACTACCCAATACAACGTCTGCTGGAAGTATTGTAACAACACCAAACATGACATCTTTAGGTACATCTTAATCATGAATACGAAATTTGAAACTTAATTTAAAGATTGATTTACACAAGTTGTAAAGTTGGAAATTGGTTCAAAACTGTTGTCATGTTACCCTTTGTAAAATGCTTTAACACTAAGGCTTTGTAACTATGAAGCACTATCATTTTACTTTGGTCCAGTTTATCAAGTTTGCTGTGTCAAGTGGAATATGAAGGCATTCAGATCAAATAAGTAAAATATAAATGCAAGATTTTAGCACCAGATTATACTTGGTTCTTGTGAAAAATGTTCAGAGTGCAAAAAAAAATGCAGCATTTTTTGTTCTAATTTTGTGTTTTTCACTTTTCTTGACAGGAAGTTCTGTGACAACATCAACTATGACTTTCCTCACACCAACAGTCAGTATTCCTAGACCTAGAGTTAAAACATTTCCTAGACAAAGATTTCCAAATGTAAGTATACGTCAAATGTCAGTATTCCTAGACCTGGAGTTAAAACATTTCCTAGACAGAGATTTCCTAAATGTAAGTATATCCCAAAAGGCAGTACATGTATCCCTAGACCTGGAGTTGAAGTATTTTCCAAAAGATTTTCCCTAACATTCAACACTTCTATACCTGGAGTTAAAACGAATTCCACATTAAGGTTTACAACAAATCTGTTTCCCAAGACAAGGAGTCCAAAATTCCTGATCAGGGATTTCCTTTAATTGTATATTTACAATAACTTTCAGTTCATCTAGACCAGAAGTAAAAACACATCTTACATACAACAGTTCTGAATGCAAAAATTAAGATTCTTAAACCCCTGGCAAACTTTGGCACATTAAAAATGTAACAAGTCCTGTTTGAGTGACTTAAGTGTTTGCTGGTTTGTACATGAAGTATTTTTCACTTTTTTACATTGATGTACAACTGGTAACCCATATCTTTATATTTTACATTTATACAGGTCCAGCAAGGTACACAGAAGCCTGGTGTTGTGATCCCTATGGGACCACATCCTGTACATCCAAGTCCTTCAAGTGTACAGAATATACATATAAAGCCAGTCAGTAAAGGATCAGGAAGTGTACAGATCAGACAAGAAGGAGGTATGTCATAGGAGGTTGAAATTACTGTTCAGACTGGAAATTATGTGCATGATTTTGTTTAATAACCATTGGAAGTTTTTAAGGCCATGATTACTCCAGTTTAGTGCAATCTAAAATTATTTGTTATTCTAATATTTACTCTAAATTATATTTTCCCCGAATTGAATATTATGGTTAATTTTTTGGTATGGAGAAAATTTGCTGTTTTGCTATATCATGGTTAGAGTAAGTTATGATTCAAATCCTGCCTTGTGCTTAACTAACATACAGAGCTTAATATGCTAGCACATGGATGAAAGTTTGCAGGAAGACATGTTGGCCAATTAAGGTTAAGTCCTTTCAAAGTCTGTCAGTCTTTACACTTACTCCTCAATGCTGCATGCTCAGGTGACTGCTTACAAGAAAATTATAGGCTTGTTTTTCCATAAAACTTAGTATTGAATCATCAGCAAGCCTGCATACGAACCTTTACGACACTATAGAATCGTATATTTAGCTGTGAAAGGCTAGAGTTTTAATCATGTTTTAATGAATTCTATATTTACCTGTTGACAGGTATGAAGATTATAAGTGCTGGAGGATCAAGTAAACTTCTACCGAAGATATCACAATCTACTACAGGATCTGGTACCCCAGTGGTTGTTGTTAGTGCTGGTTCATCTGTATCCAGTACAACAAATGTTACCATGGTGACAAGGCCTATAACATCAATAGGTAAGACTGCGTGAAATTTCTTCCTCAGAAAATACCTTCTTCAAATTTGTTTTCAATTTCTTTGAAGCAAGATGATCATGTTTGCTTTGATATGTCAAGTTCTTATTCAGTAATAGTGAAACAATAAGAGAGGAAATAAATTATACAATTTGTAGAAACAACAACAAATTTATCATGACAATTCATGTGTGTAGCAATACATACCAATAATACTTTTATTTTCATGCTCTGCAGGACAAAGTGGTGCAAAGATTCTCAATATTACAACACAAGGAGGAAAGATAATATCCACAGGGACAGGGAGAAATCCAAATGTAGTCACAGTTAATCCGAAAACATTACAACTTCATGCAGTAAAAACTTCTGGTAATAAACATGGTATGTAATAATTTGGAAAAAATAGGCTTGTTTTGGTATTGTATTTTCTGTAAGGCAAATGAAAGTGTATTGGAGATGGGATGTTGTCTCCTTGACATTTACCCCATTTCCTTTCTTTATCATATGGGTTAAATAACATATCAAGGATAAACATTCCAGTCAATATGGACATACTGGCTAATGGAATAATACAGTAAAACCTGACTTGTAGACCCTTTGTATCAATTTCTTTACATTTTGAACCTGTCTAAACTGAACAAAATCCTCAGAGGGGTTGGATTTAGAAGGTTTCACTGAAATTGTTCTTTATCTTGATTTCATTATAAGAAGGTCAATATTAGTAAAATATGCATAACTAGAACCCAAATAATTCAAATGTCACTTAATAGGCCACATCTTTACTGAATATGCATTTCAAGAAATAATTGACATTTTGTTGAATGCATCCTCAGAAAATGTACAGAATTATAATGTAATTCAAAAGTTTAACCCTTGATTTAGATTTTATTAAAGAAAAAAAGAGATATCATGTGAACTGGCCTATACATTTGATTTATAACCAATGTTTGGCCTCTGAAGCCTGCTTGCATCCTTTATTAGTTACAGTTGGTTATTACTTGTATGAGAACTTTACTCCAAACCCTAAACATTTCACCAGAATAAATCGGTGTATACAGATTGCCTGTGAACTTATCTAACAACCTAACAACACTCACTTTGAATGGTCAGTGGTCCAAGTGACAATATTTTAATATCATGATAAAAAGACAAAAATCTAGTGTGTCTTCAACCAGAGTAATTATTTAGTCTTATTTCCAGGGGGAAAGCCTAATGTGATAGTTGTACAGAAAACACAGCCCAGAAAGTCCATGAGTACACCTACTAGTACATCTAAAACCACTACAATAAAGTCATCAGCTTTTGAAAAGGTGAGTTGCCCAGAAATCCGTGCATATGCCTACAAGAATAAGCTATCCACCTGCCTACCTAATTCTCCACACCTTGCCACCATTTACCAGCCATTTTGGAATACTAATATTTAGTCTTCTGTTTGTTGTCAATAAAACAAGCTAAACATAGTTTATTTATTTTATTTTCCTCATTTTGAAGTGTACCCCTTTTTTGGCAAAAATACAGTTCATGCTCAGCGCTGATGTCATGTAGTTTCTATGTATGACAACTTTCCACAGAAAAGACTTCAGTTTTTGACAAAGGTCCATGTACATGTATTAAATGAATTCACATCTTTTCAGCATTTGTGAAGGAATTTTGAACATCCAAGGGTGATGATTTATTATATACAAATGCATTTAGATCAGACTCATATTATACCCCACGCAACAAAGTTGCAGAGGGTATATAGTTTTTGACTGGTCCATCCGTCCGTGCGTCCATCTGTCCGTCCGTTAACTTTTTGGTTTCTGGAAATTTTTTCTGTAACCACTTGACATATTGATTTTATATTTGGTATATGACTATATCTAGGTGAAATACAGATCAAGTTCAAATTTGGTTCCGGTCGGTTGATTTTGTACCGAGTTATGGCCCTTGGACTTAGTGAAATTTAAAAAAATATTGGTTTCCGGAGTTTTTTTCTGTAACCGCTTAACATATTGATTTCATATTTCGTATATGACTATATCTAGATGAAATACAGATCTAGTTACAATTTGGTGCCAGTCGATTGATTTTGTACAGAGTAATGGCCCTTGGACTTAGTGAAATTTTGAAAAATATAGGTTTCCGGAGTTTTTTTTCTGTAACCGCTTGACATATTGATTTCATATTTGATATATGACTATATCTAGGTGAAATGCAGATCAAGTTCGAATTTGGTTCCGGTCGGTTGATCTTGTACAGAGTAAAGGCCCTTGGACTTAGTGAAATTTTGAAAAATAAAGGTTTCCGGAGTTTTTTTTTCTGAAACCACTTGACATATTGATTTCATATTTGGTATATGACTATATCTAGGTGAAATACAGATCAAGTTCAAATTTGATTCCGGTCGTTTGATTTTGTACAGAGTTATGTCCCTTGGACTTAGTGAAATTTTGAAAAATAAAGGTTTCCGGAGTTTTTTCAGTAACCGCTTGACATATTGATTACATATTTGGTATATGACTATATCTAGGTGAGATACAGATCAAGTTCAAATTTTGTTCCAGTGGGTTGATTTTGTACAGAGTTATGGCCCTTGGACTTAGAGTGAAATTTTGAAAAATATAGGTTTCTCAAGTTTTTTCTGTAACCGCTTGACATATTGATTTGATATTTGGTATATGAGTATCAAAATTTTGTTGTGGTCCAACAATGCCAAAAAATTTGAGTTGACAGTGGACGGGCTTATCATGCACTCTTGGCGCAGCAGTTTATTATGCATTATATTGCATATAGGGTACATCATTTGTCTGGATAACTCCTCCTATAGTTTTTAAGCTAGGAAGTTTTTATCTTGCAGATTGATTGTGTACGTATCAAAGATGTGCATGCTACTTGGATTTTGATTTTGGATAATTTTTCAGAAA
>MJUU01030478.1:41849-54821 GCA_002080025.1 Modiolus philippinarum
AAGTAACAGACAAAGTTACCACGGAAACTGTAGGTCAGCCTGGAGCTGGAGTTGTTGGTAAGTAACAGACAAAGTTACCACGGAAACTGTAGGTCAGCCTGGAGCTGGAGTTGTTGGTAAGTAACAGACAAAGTTACCACGGAAACTGTAGGTCAGCCTGGAGCTGGAGTTGTTGGTAAGTACTTATATCAAATTTAAGTTGATGTAATTATACCCACCACAAACAAAGTTTAGGGTATACAGGTACATTGTCAACACTTGTACTCTTAAACGACTGCTTGGATTTTGATGAAGTTTTACACAGTGGTAGAATACCATCTGATGATGTGCCTGAAGTAATATAGTTGTTGCCAGAAATGTTAAAGGAGAGTTAATTAGTCTTTGAATATTTTCTGGAAAAAAAAGTGAGAGTGTATGTTGTACTTGTCAGTACACGTCCTCTTAAAAGGCTGTTTTTATATTGATTGATTAAATGTTACTAGATTTTGCTTCAGGGAAATGATGTTATTCCTTTAGAAAAGTGATTAAATTGTTGGTTAGGCATTTTTTGCTCTTTCTTATATAGAAAACTTTATATGCACTTATTTAGTTTTTTCCCCAATCTGTTTGTTTGTTTGTTTTTTTCAAAAATACGATCAATTTATATAAATGAAGATTTATTTATTTACTACAGAAGTGTCATCAACACCACAGGAAGTTTATACAGCTAACATAGGGGAGACAATCAACCAGGAAACAGTTATTGTATCCAGTGGCAATGAAGGAAGTCAAATGGGTCCAATGATTCGTATCAAATCAGCATCATCTAGTAGTTTTATACCGATTCAAGAAATCTCAAAATCATCCACAATAAATATTACAACGCATCAACAGGTATTTACTTTTAAGTGGTCAAAACAATGGACCCCATGGTGGCTACAAAGTCTACAAAGTTGATGTAAGCAGATATTAGTGGCTAACAAAGGGTTCACTTGTTATGACCTGGCTTTTGAAGAAAACGTAGTATATAGTGTTGGTTGTTTCCATCCATTTGTCAGACCATTGTATCTGCCACTCCACCTTAACAAGTGAATGGAATTTGAAGAAAGTTTCAGAGAATTTTTTTATTACATGATGCCATAGTGCACTTCCTATTTTTGATTGTCATGGCAGCAATTTATAGGGTTTCCCATATCCATATATGGACATACTTTAAATTATCATTAGGTAGGTTTTGGTTTGGTTTTTGTAACTCCTCCTAAACCAATGAAAGGACCTTGAAGAAGCGTTTAGAGCATCTTTAGATTTTGATGTGACCATAGAGTTCCCATAGTCAAGCTTGGACTCTGCCATTCATGTATCTTATGTGGAGTTGGGGGTATTATTTAGGGAGCTATGCTCACAGAATTTCTAGTTTTGTATACATTTTAAATATCAGTGTGTTGTCTCTTTGAGTTCTTACAGAATCCTCTGTAGAGACAAATTGGACTCATAGTAAAAACATACGAGACAAAATAAGGCCATACAAAATTAATTAATTGGTTCTCAGGCCATTTTTCATTGAAACAGATGAGGGAGGGAGGTGATTTTTTTTATCATTTTATTTGCCAAAAAATAGATGAGGCAGCTTTTTACTTTGTAAAAACCACCAAAAATGTAGTGAGGGAGGTGGTTTTTTATTTTTATTTTATTGAAATGACAAAAAATAGGGTCAATGAGGGGCTTTTTTCAAGCCTCCAACTAGATGAGGGAGGGCCTGAGAACCAATAAATTGTTTTTTCATGGCCTAAATAAAACAGTCTTAGAACAACACTTGATAGCTGTTCTTCATCTTGAAATCATACATGAAGTCTTAAAAAATATTTACATATCTTGGAAAGGCAGTATTCATTGTAAGATGTTTATCTTTGTTATATTATCCAAGTAAATGCAAAATTTAACAGGTATTAACAAAATTGTTATGTTATTCATTATATTGAAAAATAATATAAAGAAATTCTGTGCAACTATTTTTGAAAAGGGTTTAAAGTATGATTTGCATATAACTCTAGGAAAAGGAGATTTGACATCTTACAAATGTAAGTGATTTATTTCTAATTCTCAGAAATAAAAATTTGAAAAAAAATCAACCTATGTCGCCTTATCCTTTAAGCTATCACCCTATCCATCCAGGCATCCATCCATAAAAAATCTTGTGATTAGGCAAAACATAAACGTTGGGCAGGGGATATTTACATTACTTTGAGATCTTTGGCCTTTGTGTTCATGTGTATGTGTATATCTGTAGTAATGATTAATTCATAAATTTTTGTTTACAGCCGTCAACGAGTGTTGTCCATGAAGCAGTATTATCACAAGAAGAAGGCCTATATACAGCTGAAATTATAGACGATTCAAACATCACTCAAACTATAGACTCCTCCTACATAACTACTGGTACATCCAATGAAATGCCAGTAACTGTGGAAACAACCGCTGTTGACCCCGAGGGTGAAATGGTTGGTTTAGAAGAATTTGGACTTGTCAGTAATTCCTCATCTGGTTAGTTTATCATGCATGTTTTTATGCACAGTCTTATAACATACATTGTAATTCAGACCATCCTTTATAGTACAAGTGACTATATTTATAAGAAGTGTAAGCACCCAATTTCCAGTCAAATTACAATCAATTTTAGTACTCGTGCATAAAATTGTGTAATAAATGTTCAGAACATTTTAAATGAGCACATAGAATGTAAGGTAAACAATAAAAAAAAACATGGTGATTTATATTCATGAAAAATAAGAATGTAATGAATTTAGACTAAATTCTAGTGCACTTCATTCAAAATGTGCTACGGTCCACACTTTTACACTCCAATAAAACTACAAAATATTGCATTCAATTCTTAATTATTGTATTTTATGTAATTTATGGTCATCTGAAACGGTGTTTACTTAGTACACATTTACCTTCAGGTTCTTATCTTCTCTTTACCCAATAGAAACATTCCAATTCAGTGAACAAAAATAAATTATATGGAGCTCTTTTAATGTCGGCTGTATATCTGATAAGTATGGAATATCCTTTATATTTGAAGGTGCTAACAGTGGTGTTGAATCTGGAGATTCTGCAAGTCTAGATTCTAGTATCCGTCTGAGTAAAAGGAAACGACGACCTCCTAGTTCACTAGAAGATAGTCCCACATCACAATCCATGGGATGGTCTAAATCTTGTTTATGGTATGTAGAACCAATATATTATACAAAATGACAAAGAACTTAGAAACTTATTTTATTTATTAATATGATTACAATTTTTTTCCGTAGGCTTCAATTTTGTTATCTTTTACTGCTCTGTCATAGGAAAACTAGATACATGTACCATCTATAGGGTTCATGCATTTCAGAAAAAGTTTTCATTTGTTTTCAAACTTTAATGTATTCTATTATATCCAGGTTATATTCAAAGTGGAAGAAGTAGGTAACTACCTGTATTACTTAATATATTTTAAAGTAGTCAATATGTATGGTTCCATGGGTGTGTAATTCATTTGAAAGAAAATATCTACTGACTGTAAATTTAGCAACCATTTCTTTCAAATATCAACGATGAGGGAATCAACTAAAATAGAATTACTATTATGAAAGTTGCATTAACAGCATCAATATTTTTCAGGTTAATTCAAAGAGTATCAAAGTACAGAGGTCTGAGTAGAGACAGGGGAGAAATGAATGCTGCATCATGGTTCTTAAAACCAGGTAATTTTTCTACCGTTGTAAAATCTGTCAGACAACTCCAAACAAATACAACCAAGGATCAGAAAGATCAATAAACACCTCAATTGAAGAGAAAACTTGATTTTATCAGAAAACCTTTGAATTTATACTTGAAAACTATGCAAATACAGTAGAACTTTGATGACTTGAACTGCAATAACTCCAACACCATGGATGTTTTGAATTTTCTGGTCCCTGTGTTCGAGTTTAAACAACGTTTGACCTCGATAGCTCGACTACACCTCTAACTTAAGACTATTTTCATCAGTCCCTTGGGTGTTAGAGCCATTCAAAATCAACTATACAATTACCAGTTAAACCTGTGTAAGCAAAAATATATAGACATAGTGGAGAGTAAAGCAGAAAACTATTCAGATTTAAAATTACCAGGGCTAGCTGTAAGTTAAGTAAACAATAGAAAGATCTACACATTACCAAGGGTATGGAGCGTATAGTTGAACCCATTTTGTTCAAATGCTAAGCAGACTTGTATATCAATGTGCACCTTAAATATTTTATAATAATACTTTCATAATCATCTGTTACAATGCTTCGTTTTATCCAACACACGTTAGGCTTAAAAAGTTTAAAAGTACTTTTATGGTGTCTTATTTCTCAATTTGAATTTATACTTGTTTGTTGCGGCTGTAGAGAAAACATGCATTTAATGCTTCAATAAATATAAGATAACTACAACCTATATGTGTCATATAATTTCAGTTGATCCAAATGATGCCCCTGATTATTACAACATCATAAAAAGTCCAATGGATTTTGGAACAATCAAAAGAAAACTTGAGGTAAGTAGTTAGACTGCTGACCAATAGATAGACTGCTGTACAATGGTTGTACTTAAATTAATGAAAAAAGGTTCAAATTCTGATTTCATCTGACCTTGAAATGGTATCAGTAATAAAAATTATTCATTTTTAAGCTTGCATGGCCAAAGATCATGTGCTCGGAGGGATTCATATGTATGCTGCTTTTCTGTGATGAGTTGTACATTGTAAGCAATTTTTTGCTCTCTGATATCAAATGCCTGTTTCAAGGGACCTTGAATTTTACTGCCAAAAAAGAATAATTTGAAATTTGGTATGTTCCTGCTCTACCATATCATCTTCCTAACTGACTAGTCTTTGAAAATTTGGTATGAGTGGGGTATACTTTGCATGACAACATGTGAAACTTCATGTTTCTATTGTTTTTTTTTAGGGGGGTAGGGTAGAGAAAAAGTGCATGGAAAGACTCCAGGTCTTTTTTGAAACATCCTTTGTCCACATTCAATAGTCAAACACATCATTTATTTTAACGGAATAACCCTGCTGTACGAGGAATTATGTAAATTTTGTTCTGTTTCAGATTAACACGTACACACACTATGAAGATTTCCATTCAGACATGTTGTTGGTCCGTGACAACTGTAGAACATATAACCCACCGGGAAGTGTAGTCAGGCGTGACTGTGACGAAGTCTTTGCTTTCTATATGTCAGAATATGAAAAATTGTTGGAAAAATGGCAGAAGGTATATATATACATCTGATAATGTAATTTAAAATGATACATGCATTGTGAATTTATATGTTGTCTGTATTGAATGCTGGTAGTTAAATGTACTCTAGAAATGAATTGCTCCCAGGAATTACCAAGTTTATAAAAATGATACAAATATGGCACCATTTAGCCCTTGGTGAAAACAACACTTTTATTAACAAAGGATATTGAGTAAATGCACATGGGATGGTCTATGCAAATACATGTACATGGTAGAACCAAGCAATGGAACAACACTTTTATTGTTGTTCTTCATCTTGAAGTCACTGACTTTTTCTACAAAAAGAAATAGAAATAATGGTTGCTGTTGTGGGTGGAAACAATATAAGGAATAAACCATTTCGTGGTTTACATAGACATGTTGGAAAGAGACCAGATTTTCTGATGGAAAATGATGGAATAGCATGAGATTTTTGCTGAGGAATAGATATGTTACCATGAGTTTACCACATTTCTTTAATCATATCTACTTCTTTTCAGAAAATTTACCCCTATCTAATATTGCTGAATTAACCATGAGGTGTCCCATTATATAAAATAAATGCATTTAGATTAGAGACACTTACAGGTGAAAATTACATGTAGAAATAAATTACAAGAATTTGTTGCTGCTCATCATCCTGATTTCATAATAAATAATACATACCCTAAAGTATTAAAAAATTATGCATATAACTAAAATGCATAGCATGATGTTTCTTTATGCCTTTTGACATTGTACTTTTGAAATAAAGATGAGAAATTTTGGGCTTAATACAAAGCAATAGCTGACATAATTAAAGTTATGTATAGGCATAACTATAACGTTTAACCTTTGATCATTTTCATGTATGAATATAACCAAAGCTATGGAAGAAGTTAAGTATGTATATAAGCAAGAGATAGTGTTTTTGAATCTAAGCATAAAATTAATGATAACTATTTTCTGTAGGTTCAGTTTCCTTCACCAGCATCCAAGAAATTAAAATTTGACAGCCGTAGTCCAGTCAGATGATAACATCGATATCTTATTTAGGAAAAATTAACCAATTGTGGACAGTTCTCCTTAGATGAACGTTCACTGTAACCAACTGTATCCCAACAGTCGTATGACCTTATCCCAACAGTTGTATGACCTTCCAAAGGTCATTAGGAATGTGCTGATTGGAGTACACCATTAATATGTAGAGTGGACATGAGGAGGAATGAAGATGAATAGACCATCATGGAACATGTGACTTAGAACCAAGTTAAAGATCTGAAAATCTTTATATTCTAGTAGTTAGTTTTCTACATCTATCATGAAATTACTCTCTTTTAAAGAGAAAAACGAATCTTTTTCTATAAAATTAAATTTGTGCCAATATGTATGGAATGAAATAGAATCACAAATCTTAAATCATTGAGCCAAGTTTTATCAGAATATACATGTATATTTATGATATTTAATTGAAGACAATATTTATGAAATTAAGCATTATGTTCTTATCATATTTATAGTGCTTGTAAATAATGCAATGAAAATTTTTAAACCAAGGGCATTGTGCAAAACCAGTCTAATATATAGACTATAAATTTACATATTGTGTAAATTTTTGTTGACTTGAAATATTTGTTAAGTATAATAAATAGATAATGCAATTTTAAAATTTGTTATTTTTTCCACATTATCTACATAACTAGAAAGATAGATACTTCCTGTCTGCCTGAAGTGGTTCCAGATAATAGCTCTGTCTTGTTGAACTTTCTAGTCTTAGGTATTTATCCTCCTGTTCCATTCATACAACTATTTATAATTCTATATTATATTGATTTGACCAATGCCCCCAGATCTTTAGATCAGGGCATATTATTATTTTGTCCTGTCTAATGTCTGTCGGTCAGTCTGTCCCCAACTTTAACCTAGCTCATAACTTTTGAACCAGATGTGAAAGGCCTTTCATATTTATGTCCCCCAAACGAAGTTTGGGAGACATATTGTGTTTACTCCGTTTCTTATTATTATGTCGCCCCAGACGTAGTCGGGGAGACATATTGTTATTGTTCCGTTTCTTTGTTATTATTATTATTATACTTTTTTATTTTCCTAGAATAATTTTGTCCACGCAAGTTCTCAGAGTTGCCTGAACAGAATCACTTGATACTTGGCTAACAGTTGGAAAACCGTGTGAAGTTATGCATGACGGTGGAAAAATTTTCAAAATTTGCGCTATTTCCAAGATGGTCGCCATTTTACGTCAAAATTTCAACTTTGTCCGATTTCAACGAAAATTGATTTCTAGGTAGATTTTGACACTACGAACAAGATGGGAGTATCGAATTGGCTGCCAGGGGCGACATCAGCTATTGCTTGCAATTGCAAATCTAGTTATTTTTTTTTTCTTCTTCTTTCTCCCACTCAATTCTTGTCCAACACATTTCTCAGAAACTATTGGGCCAAACTTAATGAAACTTCACAGGAATGTTGGCCTACATGAGTAGATGTGCAGAAACCTTTCAAAATTTTCAAAATGGCCGCCGTTGCCATGGAAACGGAAAAAAGGCGGGAAAATTCAAAGTGCTCAGAGTTGGATAAAATTTTACAGGAAGGTTGCCTGGAATGCATAGAATTGATTTTTGGTCTTAAAATTTTCAAAATGGCGACCGTTGCCATGGAAACGGAAAAAAGGCGGGAAAATTCAAAGTGCTCAGAATTGGGAATGTTGCCTAGAATGCATAGAATTGATTTTTGGTCTTAAAATTTTCATAATTGCGATCAATTTTCAAAATGGCGACCGCTGCCATGGAAACAGAAAAAAAGGCGGGAAAATTCAAAGTGCTCAGAAATGGATGAAATTTTACAGGAAGGTTGCCTAGCATGCATAGAATTGATTTTTGGTCTTAAAATTTTCAAAATGGCGACCGTTGCCATGGAAACGGAAAATGGCGGGAAAATTTGAAATGCTCCAATTTGGATGAAATTTTACGGGAAGGTTGTCTGACATGTGTAGAAATGATTTTAAGCCTTAAAAGTTTTAAGATGACTGCCATTGCCATATGGAAAAGGGGCAGAAAAATTCAAAGTGCTTCAATTGGATGAAATTTTATGTGAAAGTTATCTGACGTGTAGAAATTAATGTTAAGTCTTAGCTGCTGTTGCCATGGAAACTGGAAAAAAATTTAACAGTGTTCGTTTGGGGGACATCTGTAACGCTCTGCGTTACAATAAGCAATATTTGGTATGTGTATTAATCATGTAAAGCTGAATAACACTATCCAAATTTCAGTAATTTCAGGTCAAAGGTCAACTCACAGAGGTCAAAAGGTCAAAAATCTAGATTTTGCTGTAGCTCGTTAATTACAATTACTAGACACTTGATATTCTATATGTGAAGAGAGTACAAATTCACCCAAAAAATTGGGTCAGGTCAAAGGTCAGTCACTGAATGCAAATTATAAAACTTTAACAAAAACTTTAACATTGCCTGTATCTTTTAAACCAGATGTGATAGAACCTTGAACACTATTATGTAAAATTTCACTAAGGTCAGGTCAAAGGTCAAGGTCACAGAGGTCAAACTCTAGATTTTGCTATAGCTATTTAATTACAATTGCTACAGGTAAATAAATCTTATGGAACTTAGTACAAATCCACCAAAAATTCAGAAAATCAGGGTCAGGTCAAAGGACAAAGTCACTGCATGCAAATTCGAAAACTTAAACAAAAACTTTAACATTGTCATTGCCTATTTCCTTTCAACCAGATGAGTTTGGACCTTTAAAATATTTGGCCTGTATATTGTTCATATAAAGCTGAACATCATTCTGAAAATTTCATTGAAGTCAGGTCAAAGGTCAAGGTCACAGAGGTCAAAAGTTCAAATTATATATTTTGCTTTTAGGTTGTCAATTACAATTTGCAAGAGGCTTGATATTCTATATGTGAATAGAATTAATCAAGCTTAGTACAAATGTGTACTAACCTTAATTTTGTATTGCAGACATGAAACTGTGGGCATGGTGTTTCACAAACTGTGTCCGCATTTAGGTATATATCTTGGTAACAATGAAGGATAGGGTCATCAAACTTTGTGTACAGATGCATCTTGGGCTATCTTACAGCCTCCAAGAAAATTAGGTCTTTTTGACCTATATTTTCTGCTTGACTGGCTTTCATTTAATTTTAGGTCCGAGTTGATATCTCAGTAACTGTACATGGTAGAATCATCTAACCTTGCATGTGCATGCATCTTTGGCGATAGGTCAGCATCCAGGCAAAATTAGGTCATTTTTACCTATATTTTCCGATGATTGACTTACTTTCAAGTTAACATCCGAGTTCAAATCTCCGAGTTCAAATCTAAGTAACTGTACATGGTATGATCATCTAACCTTGCATGTGCATGCATCTTTGGCGGTAGGTCAGCATCCAGGCAAAATTAGGTCAGTTTGACCTATATTTTCCGCATGATTGACTTACATTCAAGTTTACATCCGAGTTCAGATCTAAGTAACTGTACATGGTACAATCACCTTACCTTGCATGACTGTAGGTCAGCATCCAGGCAAAATTAGGTCACTTTGACCTATATTTTCTGCATGATTGACTTACATTCAAGTTTATGTCCGAGTTCAGACCTAAGTAACTGTACATAGTATGATCATCTTACCTTGCATGTGCATGCATCTTTGGTGGTAAGTCAGCATCCAGGCATAATTAGGTCAGTTTGACCTATATTTTCCGCATGATCAACTTACATTCAAGTTTACGTCCAAGTTCAGATCTAAGTAACTGTACATGGTACAATCATTTTACCTTGCATGTGCATGCATCTTTGAGGGTAGGTCAGCATCCAGGCAAAATTAGGTCACTTTGACCTATATTTTCCGCATGATTGACTTACATTCAAGTTTATGTCCGTGTTCAGATCCAAGTTACTGTACATGGTACAATCATCTAACCTTACATGTGCATGCATCTTTGGGGGTAGGTCAGCATCCAGGCAAAATTAGGTCACTTTGACCTATATTTTCCGCATGATTGACTTACATTCAAGTTTATGTTCGAATTCAGGTCTCGGTTACTGTACATGGTAGGATCATTTAGCCTTTGTATACATTCATTAGGGATGGTAAATGAGCACACTGGCCAAATTGGGTTTCTGTGTCCATATGTCATACCGAGGCGAACTTTGTAATCGTTGATTACCTATGTTTAAACATGTCAGGATTCTAATTCCTGTTTACCGACTCAATTTTAGACTCTTTTTGCATTAGTTTTTCTCTGCAATGGTAAATCATACAAACTTGAAATTTTGTCATGGGTTTTGTTGAAGTCCTGCCACAATGTGAGATGCAACTGTGGGGATACTACACACTGCTTTATAGGGACTTAGTTAATTTTCGCCACTTTTTAGCTCGCCTGGACGAATGTCTGGAGAGCAATTGTCATACCCCCCATGCGTTGTCAGCGTCAGCAAAACTTTAACCTGGCTTTTGGAATTGATAACTGAAGAGCTAGGGTGTTGATATTTGGTATGTGACTTCCTTGTGATGAGAGCTTCCTTCTGGTACCATACTTGCAGACATTTTGACCTTGACCTTGGCCTGAAGGCAAGTTTTGAACAACTTTAACCTTGCATCCAGAAGGTAGGCTTTTAGTGGTAGGGTGTTGATATTTGGTATGTAACTTCCATATGATGAGAGCTTTCTTCTGGTACCATACTTAGACATTTTGACCTTGACCTTGCCCTGAGGACAATTTTTAGCTCACCTGGCCTAAAAGGCCATGTGAGCTTTTGCCATCACTTTGCGTCCGTCGTCCGTCAACAATTTCAAAAATCTTCTCCTCTGAAACTGATGAGCCATTTGTAACCAAACTTAGCCTAAAGCATCACCAGGGTATGCAGTTTAAAAATTGTGTTTGATTAGTCCGTAGACCAAACAACATGGCTGCTGTTACTAAAAATAGAACATAGGGGTAAATTGCTGTTTTTTGCAAATAACTCAAAAACCATTACAGATATCAAAAATCTGATGGGGCAAAAGTGATCAGCATAGCAAGATCTACCTGCCCTGCAATTTTGAAGAAAATCCGAAAACCCATCTTGGAGTTATTGCCCTTTTTCTGTAAAATTTGCAAAATTTTAATTTTATTAATTTTTTATCAGAAAAACTATAAGAGATACAAGTCAACTTTAAATTGCAAAAATGTTCAGCATGTCAAGATCTACCCACCCTGAAATTTTGAAGATAATCCAAAAACCCTTGTAGGAGTTATTGCCCTTCTTTCACGGAATTTTCAAAATTTTCATATTTTTCATCTTTTATTTCCAGAAGGTTAAGTGTCAATTGATAAAATGTTTGCAATGCTATGGTGACTTCAAAACTGATGTTGAAAATTATTGGTTGACCGCCATTTTCAAAATGGCTGCCAAAAAAGACAGGAAAATTCAGCATTGTCTGATTTCAATGAAATTTGGTTTCCAAATAGATATTGATGTTGCGACTTCAAAACCAGTGTTGAAAATTTTTCGTTGACCACCATTTTCAAAAAGGCCGGAAAATTCAACATTGTCCGATTTCAATGAAATTTGGTTTCCAAATAGATATTGATGTAGTGACTTCAAAACAAGTGTTGAAAATTTTTCGTAGACCACCATTTCCAAAATGGCCACCAAAAAGGCAGGAAAATTTAACATTGTCAGATTTCAATGAAATTTGGTTTCCAAAAAGGTATTGAAGTAGAAACTCCAAAACTGATGTTAAAAATTGTTCGTTGACCGCCATTTTCAAAATGGCCGCCAAAAAAGGCGGGAAAATTCAACATTGTCTCCACTTGGATAAAAGTGGATATTGATGTTGCTACTGCAATACCGGTGTTGAAAATTGTTTGTTGACTGCCATTTTCATAATGGCCGCCAAAAAGGCGGGAAAATTCAACATTGTCTGATTTCAATGAAATTTGGTTTCCAAAAAGGTATTGATGTAACAACTTCAAAACTGTTGTTAAAAATTGTTCGTTGACCGCCATTTTCAAAATGGCTGCCAAACATTGTCTGATCTCGATGAAATTTGGTTTCCAAGTGGATATTGATGTCACTACTGCAAAACTGGTGTTGAAACTTGTTTGTTGACTGCCATTTTCAAAATGGCCGCAAAAAAGGTGGGAAAATTCAACATTGTCTGATTTCAATGAAATTTGGTTTCCAAATAGATATTGATGTCGTAACTTAAAGATATAATTGTTGTTGACTGCCATTTACCAAATGATGTCTCTACTTCAAAACTGGTGTCGAAAGTGGTCCTTAGCAAGACAATTTGTCAAAAAAGCCCAACAAAGAAGTACAGTAAAACATGATCAGACTTAAAATAGAGTCCAAGTTAATGGTGGTGTTTGCTCTACCAAAGTTTTAGAGACTGAAGTTCAACTGTATAATTTACAATATTAGCTTGATTGTGGCAACTGAAAGCCAGGTGACAATATAGGCTCCAAGGAGCCTCTGGTTTAAAAACTTTAACCTTGCCTCTAGAAGGTAGGCTTTTAGTGGTAGGGTGTTTTATATTTGGTATGTAACTTCCTTATGATGAGAGCTTTCTAGTGGTACCATATTTGTAGACATTTTGACCTTGATCTTGCCCTTAGGGCAGTTATTGAAAAACTTTAACCTGGCCTTTAGAAGGTAGGCTTTTAGTGGTAGGGTGTTTATATTTGGTATGTA
>MJUU01030479.1:0-22589 GCA_002080025.1 Modiolus philippinarum
AACTGCATAAGTGAAAATTAAAGAAGAAATAATTTAGCAAAATACAAAGACAAATCTCCAGTTATTTGTTATTTCTAATTTTTAGATATATGATAAAAATACTACTAGATATGAAGTACCTATAGCAACACCAAAAGTATCCAAGCCTGCAGAATACCCAACGTATAGACTTGACATCAGTAAGACTACAGAAAATTTCTTCTTCACCGTAACCAGGAAAGATAACTCTGTAACATTGTAAGTACCTATAGCAACACCAAAAGTATCCAATTCTGCCAAATAACCAACATATAGACTTGACATCAGTAAAACTACAGAAAATTTCTACTGCACTGTGACCAGGAAAGACATGAAAGATAACTCGGTAACTTTGTAAGTATCTTTACCAACACCGAAAGTATCCAATTCTGCCAAATAACCAACATATAGACTTGACATCAGTAAAACTATAGAAAATTTCTACTTCACTGTAACCAGGAAAGATAACTCTGTAACTTTGTAAGTGTATCTATACCAACACCGAAAGTATCCAAACCTGCTGAATACCTAACATATAGTCCTGACATCAGTAAAACTACAGAAAATTTCTACTGCACTGTGACCAGGAAAGATAACTCTGTAANGATGTTACAAAACTGCATATTGAACATTATTCCAGAGCTGAAGAGATTTATTTGGCTCTACAGACGATGTCAGCCCTTAAACGACGTCATGAAATCAAGTGTGTGGCCGCAGATCGAATTCATTAAGAGAATTCCTCTGAACCTCGAGCACGATTCTTTCATTGATCCAAGTATACGGAAACTCATTATACTTCCAAGGATTCGCGAATTAACTACCTATTTTACGGAACATGTCGGTGGTGACAATTAACACCGAACTTATACTTAAAAAAGGATCCAACCCAACAAAGAAACTGTCATTATCCTGTCATGTTAATCAATCCCATAGACAATCAGCGTGTCATGACATTAACTCGACAGGTGTTTCCCGAAAATCCACAACATTTGATGCGGCATTTTGTAGCTGTCAAATCAAAACCGTATGGGCATCTGATAATAGACTTAAAACCAACCACGCCAGAGACGTTGCGATTGAGAACCGACACATTTCCGCGACGAGAAAAATTCGAGTGCATCCAGCTTAAACTATAAAAAGACACACGGAACCTCGAAAAGACACGCTGCATCATCCAGCAGATCGGACAGACGAAATGGCTTTCTGTGACAACTGTGGCCTGGTATTCGAAAACATGCACGATTTACAGAGGCATGTTAAAACAACGGCAGTAGAATACCGAAGGAACAAGGGAAGTGATGATTACAAAAATCAAAGTCATGGCAAAAACGGCAACAGAGAAAAACAAAGACAAAACAAGGACGTGAGACAGCCACAGTGCACGGAAATAAAAAAAAGACGACATTAACAACTAAGGCACTCATAGTGTGAACTCCAATGAAAACTGGGAGTGACATCAGGTGCTCGGGAAGGGTCGGCATGTCCTGCTCAACTAGTGGCATCCGTCACACTATTAGTGAGTCAATCCAGGGTCGAGTGAAAACCGGGTACTAGTATGTCAAATCCGTGAAGACGTGATATCTAGCTGAAAATGTCCGTTTTCATTTGGGACACAGACATGTCATATCTGTCAATGATGTCGTGGTGACGGCCATAGAATTTCTGAAGGTATGAAAGCAATGACGTATATTTAGAAGGATAAGCACCTCGTGATAATCTGGAAATATATCGAGATGCGTGAGATTTTGTCACTTTGGGACCCTCTCTTTTCAGCCTTATAACAATGAAAATATAATAATGATTGTCACAAAATTTGTTCAGAAAGTACAGAAGATGTTAAACTTCAGGGAAATATTAAATTTATGAAATTCTGTGGATTACTTTTAAAGCCTTTAGTTCAAAATCGTGGTGCATTTTTACCGATGAAAACCGGAAGTGGAAAAAAAAATCAACGAA
This sequence comes from Modiolus philippinarum, assembly GCA_002080025.1. NCBI lineage: Eukaryota > Metazoa > Mollusca > Bivalvia > Mytilida > Modiolidae > Modiolus > Modiolus philippinarum. The sequence continues at coordinate 1,975 of MJUU01030479.1, forward strand.
AATGTTTTGATTACAAATTTCAATCATGTGTATTGAAGAAACTACTTGCTGTAATGTAACGAAATTTACTCTACTGATCATTTAGCTTTCAGGAAAGTATAATCTTATTAATATCCATAAACAACTTTTTAAGAAGATAGCTCAAAAGTGAATGCATACCAAACGCTTCGCTATAAATATTAAATTGCAACATGGATTGTTTCCTATCCTTCTAAAGATACGTCCTTGATGAAAGTAACAAAGGGTGAACAAATCCCTGACTAAGCAGCTTTTGGGACAGTGTTTTTGCTCTATTCAAAAAATCACTGTATACACTACATGCTCGGCAGTAACGAATCAACAATGACATGTACACTCCATATGCTGGAGAGGTAAGTATATTGCTGCTCAGAAAGGGAAAGTTCACAATTGGAAAGTTAAAGTCATCACGTTTGTCATATAGCTTATATTTCAAACGTCCATCTTCGTCAATGTATATCAAAAGATCTGAGTACGAAGCTGAAGTAGGTATATCAGTAGTCTCTAATTCCAAGCTCATTGGGATAGACCTTGTGTAAGTGGTGTCCGGAGCAGGATACCGACCTTGAAAAGGCCCAGAGGAGACAGAATTGATGGAGACGAACCACCTGCGAAATTGGCACCTTACCGAAAGTTGGCACCAAAATACCAGCCAGACAAACCACAGTTTTTATGAAATTGAACTATTATAAGAAGGATTAACAGCCTGAAAATATTGCAGTATTGATTATGGAAAGTTATTTGTAGGACGTCTATTACGATCCAGCTAATGCAGGAAGCTTTTATTGACCAGATAAACTCTACCGATACGTTCGAAAAGCAGGAAAGTATGTCATCCGTGGAATCCGTCAATGGCTACAGCACCAGGAAGCATACAAGCTCGAAATAAGTCCCATTCGAAGACATTTCAAGCGAAACTAAGAAATGACGACAGACATAAATGATCAGTGGGATTTCTGACCTCATTGATATGTCCAAGTATAAAGCGGACAACAACGGTTATGCATACGTGTTGGTCGTCATCGATATTTTCTCGAAATAAATATGGCTACGTTCGCTGAAAACAAAGACCGGAAAGAAAGATGGAAGAGCCTTTGCCGAAATATTAGAAGAACACATACGACCAAACCGAGTCAGAACGGATAAACTGCAAGAGTTCCGATCGAGAGAATTCAACAGATTGCTGAGGGATCTTAGAATCGAACACCCGTATGCATAAAATACTGAAATCAAAGCCAATTACGCCGAGCAAGCTATTGAAACCATTAACTCAAAGATACATCGATTTATTTCTTGTAAAACATCCTAACGCTACATCGAGCACTTGCAAGATTTTGCCAGTAATTATAATTGCACCAATCACAGAACTTTTGGAATGGTACCGAAAACAGTAACAGAGTCTAATTAAAGAGACCGAACTTAATTGGTGGAGGATGTACTGATTCAAAAAACAGAAATTTGTCGTGAAAACTAAAGCTGTTAGAAAGCGTGTTCGTTTCAAAGTCGGTGACCAAGTAAGAATCACGTACATAAGAAATACTTTCAGCAGAGAATACGATGAAAAGTAGACAGGGGAGATATTCAGGGTTTCTCAAAGAATACTGTGCGGTGGGTTACCGGTTTATAGAATCAAGGACTTCAAAGACGATGAAATACCGGTCTGAGTTACAGAAAACAAACGTCAAGGATGACGGATTTGTGGAAAGTGAAAAAGATATTGAAGACCAAAGGAAAAGGACGCAATAAATAGTATTTCGTTAAATGGCTGCATTGTCCTAGGAAATTTAATTCCTGGATATTGGCTAGCGATGTAAATTATCTTGTTAGAGAGTGAACTATCCTGAAAAGACTAACTTCAGGTCTCGACAAGTTTACTAGTACGCCCCTGCACAAAAGATAGAATACTGAGGATGCAGATACTGTTGGGAGGTAGATGCTCTTTTTTTCATATCAAGATGTGTAATTTGTAAGGTTTATATCTATATATTGTATTTCCAACCAAATTATTTTAGGTCTAGAAAATAAATAAGAGAATTCCTAGTTTACGCTCAACTGACGTCAGGTACCAGTTTCCAGTAGATTCGGGGTAAGATGTCGACAATTACCCAAAAATTTGAAAGTGGAATATTGTCTATTGGCTTAAACCGAGCAAGTATTATCAGCTAATTATTCCAGACTCCAAAACATATTGGCCAATAAGATACTGATTTATTCAAAACATAAGAATAACTCAACAAGCCCTTAGCGGATGTGGCAGATGACAAGTAGAAAAACAAGTATGTAACGTATTATATGTGTCTTTACCACATAAAGCAGAGAGAGCATTATCATTATATTTCCAAATTTAGCGATGTAATTAAAAACAAATCTCTAAACAATGTTATGTTAACACAAAAGGGAAAACGTCGGGAAAGAAAATACTCACACAAATATTGACTTGCGCCTTTATATATATCTCGTCCCTTAGAACACCGATAATTGAATGGCGATTACGGTTGGTATGACATCATTAGGTCACGTACAAAAGATCGCTTGGTGTGGGTCACGTGACGCATCAAAGTCACGTGGTCATGACGTCACTGGTCCTCCCGGTCGGGAAGAAGCTATGGAGAGGAACCATGCATTGACGGACTTGGCGTAGAACCCTGGTTTTCTCACTACTAACATTATTAAAACTACAAACAGCCTGATACATGATCATGCAAATCTCGTGATCGAGGCAATTTGTATTCGAGCTCCTGTTCTCTCCAACGATCAAATTTATATGCATTCGATATAGTCCACTTGAAATATCTCCAATGTCATTAGTTCCAAAGTGGATAATAATGTTACAATATTCATTAACACTAAATTCTTTGTTCTGTAGCCTTGGCGATAGTTTATAATAATTTAATCCTCTGAAAGCATTAATCGTTGAATTCTTCATATCAGGAAAATAAACATACATAGAATCTTATGAAAAAAATTAAAATAAGGATCGACTTTTCAGCAAGAAAATTCGAACTCGATTTTCGACGTGTGGAGCCCGGGTGTGGTGACAATTAAATGACATGTTTAAAGTGCACATACCAATTAAAATATAAAAGATGCACTTGTATCATTTTGAAACTACCAACTATCAATCATGTTATCGCGTCAAAGCACAACTGATTATATGCATAGATTAAACATAAAACTAAACCCAGAAACATAAATAATGAGCATATGAGATGCTAAAACATACATGACCACTGGATGCTTTGTTTTTGGTCGTTTTAACCTGGAGATGGGATGTTGTCTCCTTCACATTTACCCCATTTCCTTTCTTTTTCATATATACATTAAAAAAGTAAGCACATAAGAGGTAAAAACATACATATACATACAAAAAGCACACGCACACAAGCTACTGAAATTAAAATAAAAAGCTCAAAGCACAAACACATTTTTTTTGTAATTCTTTATTTTTATAGTAACTGATAACATTTACATATACAAGAGACAAAAGTATTACTGACATACTTGACATACTAGAAGACAATATTACAGACATAAAATGTAGTGTACAAAAAGACAGTCAACTATATTTATCCTTTAGCATCAAATTAAGCTTGGAAAAGTACATATGAAATGTGTATCATTTTTTTGAGAAAGAGCACAAAAATTTCGGAGAAAAAAAAATATATATAAAAATATAAGTCAGTCACTGAGAACCTCCTCTAAACGCAACAGTTTACTCTGAATGAAATTTCTATGAGGGGAAGATAAAAATTTAGTCGAAAGTTTCTCTATTTGCATATAGTATTTTAAGAATTCAATCCCACCTCTAATGCAAGGAAGCTTATTCTTGCATCTACATACATAAATGTAATATTTTAAAACTAGAAACACATGTTGTTCAATACAATCATTTAGTCTAAATAGATTTAATCCGAGAATTATAACTGAAATATCTGGGTTCAAAACTAGATTATGATTAGAGAAAAAATCACATATGGATAACCAAATATTTTTGGTTTGACAGCATTCCCAGAATAAATGTTGATATGTTTCTGGTGTTTCAAAACAAAAAGTACACAGTTCTGTTTCTTTTATCTTACACTTAAATAAAAGAGAGTTTGTAGCAAGTATTCTATGCAGCAATTTAAACTGAAAATTCTGCAGCTGTGTATTCCTAGTTACAGAAAAGACATTTGAATAAATTTCATTCCAATTATCAATCTCAAGATTTAGTGTCTCAGACCACTTCTCCTGAGATTTGATAGGATTTTCTTTGACACTACCAACAAAAATTTTATAAAAAAATTTACTTGACTTCTGACATTTTTTCAATTTGTCAATGTAAATGGTATCCACTATATCCAGTCTTTCTTTTCCAGCAATTGCTCTTTTCCACTCTACTGGGATCGCACTTATAATACTATAGAATTCAATAAATTTGTGGACAAATTCTGATATTTTTCCACAAATTCAGTGTAATTAAGAAAATTGTTATTTTCTGAAAGCAAGTCTCTTACAAAATAAACACCATTTTTACTATAATTTGTTTTAATTATCATTTCACCACTAATTTGTATATTTTTATTCAGCCACAAAGGTTGTGACAAAATATTGTATGAATCTTCTAATTCAATCGAATTATCCTCCTCAATAAGTTTTGAAAAATTATAAATAATATCCTTCCAAAATGCATTTAATTTCTTTGAAACCCACTCCATGCCCTCTTTATTTAGTGTCAAAACTTTATCACCACCAAATTCTTCTAGAGTACTTAACAGTAATATTTTCCAAGGAGAATGGTTTAGGGGATCAAGCAGTTTCGTCAACCATGTCATTTTCAGTGCATAACAGAAAGACCGGATATGAGGTACCCTCAAACCCCCATCCTCTAAATCATTAACCATCACTGATCTTTTAACTTTATCAGGTTTTCCATCCCAAATAAATTTATAGAAAATATCTTGTATTTCTTGAAAAACTGGGTCTGCAGGGTTTGGCAGAACTGTCAAACATTGAACCAACAGAGGCAAGGCTTACCGATGTATGTTAAATCCCTATAAGCCCACAAATTTAACAGATTTCGCAATTTCGAAATTTTTTCTGAAAAGTTACACAATGTTTTATCTTTATCAAACAAATTAAAATTAATACCCAATAATTTAATTTACCCGATGTGTTCCAAACTAGATTTTTATCGGGTAAAAGGATTCTTCTGAACCAATCTTTGAGCCAATCCATATTGCCTCTGTTTTCTCCAAGTTTACTCTTAGTCCAGCACATTTAGAGAATTTTTCAAAGATAAATAACGCACTTTCAAGTGATTTTGGATCATCATCCAAGGTAAGGGAAGAGTCATCTGTATATTGGCTTAATAGATATTCTGAATCATTTATCTTAACACCACCTATATTTGGGTCATTCTTGAGTGCTGCACTCAGTAACTCAAGAACTAAAATAAATAGATATGAGGATAATGGATCTCCCTGCCTTACCCCCCTCTCAAGGGAGAAGAAGGGTGACAAGTGTCCATTATTCACCACTGTACTTGTTATATCACAGTATAAACCTTTTACCCACTTACATAATGAAGGACCAAAACCATAAAATTCTAAAGTTTTTTCGATAAATGACCACTCAACCATATCAAAAGCTTTTTCAAAATCTATCAAAACCAGGAGTCCAGGAACCTCTTCATCTTCCAATTTTTCTATTAAATCCATAATAATTCTTATACATTCTCCAATATACCTTCCTTTCAAAAAACCTTCTTGAGTTTCACTTATAATATTCTGTAAAACCGGTTTTAATCTGCTGGCTATACAGGCTGATGCTAATTTTACATCTACATTCAGGAGTGTGATTGGACGCCAATTTTTCATATAATTTTTATTTTTACCTTCTTTAGGTAAGCATGTAATCATACCTTGGCGTTGACTTATAGAAAACTTTCCTTTTTCTAAACTTTCATTTAGACTATTTAGCAGAATATATTTTATATCATTCCAAAAAAAACTTGTAGAATTCTGCTGTGAAGCCATCTATACCGGGAGACTTGAAGTTCTTCATATTCTTCAAAGCACTATGACATTCCTGTAAGGTTATATTTCCTTCACAGGATAGTATTTCTTCCTCTGATGGTTTTATAATATAAGGATTTTCATTATTCAAAAATAGTGATTTATGAATATTTTCTAATTTTGGATTTGAACTAGTATACAGTTTTTTTTATAAAATTCCTTTTGTTCTAACATAATTAATTTAGGATCTGTAATTACTTCCTCATTTCTAACAAATAGTTTTGAAATCACCTTTTCAGTATAATTTTTTTTTCTAAGTTACAGAAATAACGGGTACTTCTCTCCCCTTCTGCTTGCCATTTTGCTTTTGCCCTTGTAATTATACCACTTATCTTTTTATCTCTTATAATTCTTATTTCCTTTTCTACTTTATCTATATCTTCTATTAAATTATCTATATTGGCTCCACTACATATATTCTCAGAAAGGTTATTATTCAATAAAGCTAATTTGGCAAAGTTTATCTGTTTATTTTTTAAGCCATGAACTATATGATATAGATGCCCCCCTTATTTTCATTTTCATAGTCTCCCATAGTAGATGGCTGTCAACAGAGAAAACTTTTTCTGGGTTATCAAAATCAATGTTTGGATCCACTTCATATTCAACAATCACATTTTTTATGAATTCTTTAATTCAACATCATGAAGTAAGCTATTATTAAATTTCCATGTTCCTGGACCTCTGCTTAAATCTAAAAACTGTAATTTAAGACTAACCGGTGAGTGGTCTGTTCTATAGCTGACTCCTATATCTGTTGCCAATACAGATGACTCAATATCCGATGAGACTAAAAAGTAATCTAATCTACTCTGTTTTCGGTTTGGCCCCCTCCATGTATATCGTTTTACATTAGGATGTTTAATTCTCCAAATGTCAACTATATCAAGATTGTTTTCCATATCCTTTATTCTAAGTTGAGATTTTGGATTGTTTTTATTTGAATAACCAATAGTATCCATATCATACTCTTGAACAACATTCCAATCACCCACCATTATGATGGTAAGTGTTGCCCAACAGTGTAACTTTGTCTTCAATTTTTTTGAAAAAATCAGGGTTATCACCATTGGGACCATATAGTGCCACTAATGTTAACCTATAATCTTGTATATTAATATCTAAAATTATGTAATTCCCATTTACATCCATAAACTCTTGATTAATTTTAAATTCAAATGAGTTTTTGAAAAGTATTGCTACTCCTCTGCTTCTGCTGGAGCAAGAGCTAAACCGGGCAATGTATCCCCCATTCATGAGACCACTTTTTTTTCATTTTCTATACAAGAATGAGTATCAACTAACACTGTAATATCGTATGATTCTTTACATTTCATAAAGATATCATTTCGTTTGACAGAATCTGCCAGTCCCCTACAGTTAATTGAACCTACTGTTATAGAAGATATATTAAAATCAAGTACACAACCTGCAGTAAAATACTATTTAGATACTCAGTGACAAAGTATAAAAATATTTTCGTATATAGATTATTTCATACTCTCCAAATTTCCCTATAATACTAGATATAAAAGGCACACATATCAATACAAATGTTACAGTTGCAGTTTTATACCATAAATAATTCCCAACCCCGAACACCCATAGGTTCTCTATCAATAAAATTATAAATCAATAAAAAGAAAAGTGTAAGAAAACAACCAATGATGAAAAAGGTTTTTAACTCCATTTAAAGTTTCAATAAATATATGCCAAAAAACATATTGAAATATAGTGCCAAAACAGAAGTTCATAAATATATTCATGTTTCGTTTTTAGCGTTGAAAGTATTACATGTAGTTCCTGAGAATGGTGCAAAGATGCGACATAAAAACAAGACACAAGAGAAACATATATACATCATACTTATATTTACCATTGTAAACTAAATTACACATATACACAAATGTACAGTGCTCAGTTCCGAAGATCAATGTAAATAATTGTTATATAAATATAAAAGTACAGATAAGGATGTTAGATATACAACGGAAATTTTTTTTTAAATCTGGAGGTGAAATGTATACATCAAATTTATAATGGGATTAATAATAATAATAATCAATCATAGATACTCGACAGATTGTATACACAAAGTTATATGTGTTTATAAAACACATTTATAAATGACATAAATATGAAAAATCACAACACAAGGCAGTGGATTTTTATGTTTATTCATAAATAAACTTGAAAAAATGAAACCACTGTTGTAGTATTTTTTTATTATTTTTATTATTATTATTTTTTTTTCATTATTATTTTTATTTATTTTTGGTTAATGAGTACGACATCATTACTATAGGGCTTACGTCAGTTACGTCTAGTATGGACCCTTTCACGATAACTGCGGTCCTGAATTTTGCACATGCACTCATATGCCGTTGAGTGGGTAAAATGCAACGTCATAGTATACATGACGTCTTGATCAATAGACCCTTTCACGATAACTGCGGTCCTGAAGTTGACACATGCGCTCATAAGGCTTTGAGTGGGTAAAAAGCAACGTCACAATATACGTGACGTCTTGTTTGATTGTTCTCCGACGTCATTTTAGCGGGAATTGTTGTTAACCCACTCACAAAATCACAGGAACGCAGTTATCGTGAAAGGGTCTATTGTCCTAAGACGTCATTTTAGCGGGAACTGTTTTTATTTTCCACTCAAAATCACAGGACCGAAGTTATCGTGAAAGGGTCTATAAACCGTTTGCGGGATCACTCATTATTTTAGTCAAACAAGGAGTAATCTGGTACAAAACTGGTTCCAAGACGCTGATAGACGAAGATAGTAATTCCTTCATTTCCATTCTAGTTTCGTTTTTTGAGGGTTGGAAATGTTCCTCGTGGATTTCTTTGTAAGTTGAAAACGACTTTTTGCCCATATGTTGAATAACAGCGGAGAAAATATCTGTCCCTTGCTCCAACGTTGGATGATGTCATTTTTCCTCCGGTTGACTCCAGATGACCTCGTCTAAATGAGTCAAATCCGGATATATTGGAAACGATGCGCAACTCTGGTTTTGGTTACGGAATACTGCATCATAATTATAGCTAGCTCTTCTAGAAACCGAAAGTAGAGGTAAAAGGTCACCAACTCTTCATCCTCATCATATGACTTTTTATGATTTCATGATTTAGGCCTACTCTAGATTTGGTTTACAGATAAATTTTGTCAAAATTCACTGCAGGTGATAGGTCAGCAAGACGCAAGTTAAAGGGTTAGGATAACAAGATAATTCTCTGCATGCTGAACAAATGCAGGAACAGCTGATGAATGCACAGGCACTTGTTTAAAAAAAAAAAAAATCAGTTTTTTTCATGACACAAGTGCCTGTGGATGAATGGGATTATGAAAAGGGATCCAGGGAAGATAAAACACAAAACTGCCAATTGACGACTTTCCAATTACTAAAGCGCCACCTGGTGGACGATCATCGAACTACAAAACTGCGGCTAATAGCCACAGTTTCTTCTATTTGTGTAACTGAAAATCGGCACTTCGTTAAATCGAATTACACAGCACAGGTGACCTGACAAACTTACCTGGGCACCCTCTGACACGTGTACATAAAGCAGGGAGTCAGAATAACATTTTTGCGATGTTTATTCAAACTAAAATGTATTTTATGAAATAATTAAAATTACCCCTAAAATGCATAGAACTCGAGTCAGTTATTCACATTCACATTTATACAACTTTTAAAATCATATATTATCGTTAAATCTTATTTTTAATCCTAAAATTTTGTATTTCAGCATTTTTTAAAGACTTATGAAAGAAAAAAAAATCAATCTAATTTTTATCAGAATACACATCGAATTCCAGGTGACACTGGACATACCTGAAATACTTCTATAATGTATGGTGTGTGATGGTAAAATGTTGAATATTAAAATGGAAATATAAATTATTTATTTTATACGACGAAAACGATTTATTTCAACATCTCACATGTAACAAATTATTTTCGGTGTAACTGCCACAGCAGGTCACACAGAGGTGCAGCAGCTGCACTACACAAGCACGACTGAAAGCAGAAGTAGCAGCATTTTTTTTTTTACAAATCCTTGATTTCAGAAAAGTTTTTATACAGTTTTTCACAATGATCATAACATGAGAATGATTTCAACAAGATATATACACAAGACATTTCCCGCATGCTTGGGAACCAGCAATACACAACACAATAATTATAGGTCAACAGATATAAGCCCGGTATACTGGCGGTAGTCTTAACTAATATGAATAGCATAAAGGCTGAGTCCGGAACTTTGTAGGACAGTGCATAACTACATAATGCATTGATACAAACTACAATAAGTTCAACTTTGGTCATGAGGCTGAATGGCATGATTGACAAAATATAAGCCAAAGCATTGGAATAATGTTACTTTAGACATTTTTGCTGAAAAAAGTCTGTTGTGGTGATTTACTATCAGAATCAGTGCAGGACGACTCTGGAGTGCCACATATTAATGAAATATTAATGAGAAGAGAATGCAATGGGTGTCAGTAAAAATTGTTCTAAATGTGAAATTGAAATTAGTTTGAAAATGAAAAACTAATAGTTACAAGTATAGATTTCTTCTCTTAATGTAAAGCTACAAGTTATGCTGTAGACAGCCTTATGTGTGTGATTGCTTGCGCCGATTCCAGAGTGTTTCAATTTTCAAAAGCTAGCACTGAACTGCATTTAGTAGCAGCCTGCAATAAAATTATTTTCATTTCAGGAAATACACAAAGAAAAAGAAAAAATGCACAATTTTTTTCATGTTCAACCCTGATTTCGTTCATGGTGAAACATTCTGCATCTGAATAAAAAAGTTGCCATATACAAAATAAAAATAAATGAGATACAAAGAAATTACGTAAAAAAATCATGTCATCAGATGTTTATGTTATGTCACTGTCGGTATGTCAACAAAGGTCTATATCATGTCTTGTTGATTGTCCTAATTAACAAGATTACCTGTACCACCTACCTGTATGAAGTCACCTGTGGCCACTGGTAACAACTACCTCGTGTAATAAATAACAAAATACCGAAGTATATGTGATGTCAATCAAACTTGTGTAACAGAAAGAAAATTTTCATTTCAACAGCAGAAACTAACAGTAAAGCTAAACTTAAGTCATAAAATTTTAATAAATGGCCAATATTAATAGAGAAAGAGAAAAAGAGAAATGCGTTAAATATTTTTACATAATTATTTATTAACAGCGAAGTGATAAAATATAAAGGCAGAAAAATAAAACACTATGAATATCCTCCTTTATTGCTTTGTACACGATAGCCGCAGTTTTCAAACTGGAAGTGAGAGGGGAGATAAATCATGTAAAACTGGAAATGGGTCAATTATCAAGCATAAAGCGTGAATATCCTCGTCTATCCGGTTTTCGACCTATCAAGCGTCGATTGTAATGTCATAATTTTAGTTGAAATAGCATGTTTAGGTCGAATACTTAAGTGGGTCAAAAATAGGATGTTTGACGATATAATGCATTTTGGGACCTGTTTTTGCTGGGTCACACCCGCAAAAATGTCCTTTCACCTGCTCATAGATATGACTCGCTGTTGATCACTGCTTTATTCCATCAGTACCACTGTATGTATTCCTTCCTTTTTGATAAAATGCAGTAGTGTAGAATATCCACAACATCTTGTTAACCAATCACAATGAAATACTGACTGTGAAAGAATAAACACCAAGGTAAAAATACAATAGGTTGTTTATATACCCTGAAATTCTGCACACAGGAAAGAAAGTACCCTTAGAAAACAGGAAAAAATGTCAAGAACTGGAATTTAATCCTGTTTCAAATAATTTTGTACACAAACAATTAAACAAATTAAATGTAAAGAAGGCAACAGGAATAGATGGAATATCTGTTAAAGCTCATAAGTTAGCTCAACCTGCAATTGTAACACCTATCACTCAATTAATAAACAAAACTATAGAAACATCAGACTCAAACAGGCACAAGTTGTACCACTCCATAAGAAAAATAATGTGCTGGACACAAGCAATTATAGACCTGTAAGTATACTACCGGTAATATCAAAGTTTTTTGAAAGAGCAATATACAATCAGCTAGCTGAATTTTTTTATATACATTTCCATCCATATCTTTCAGCCTTCAGACCTAAATATGGCTGTCAAACTACATTATTAAGAATTATTGAGGACTGGAAAATTGCATTGGACCAAAATAAATATATTGGATCAATTTTGATGGACCTTTCTAAGGCATTTGATTGCCTACCACACGATCTCCTTCTGCTTAAACTTAAAACATATTGCATTTCAGAATCTGCTCTTCACTTGTTACAAAATTACTTGTCAAACAGAAAACAATGTGTTCTGGTTGGTACTAGTCTAAGTAACTGGCAAAACATTTATAAAGGTGTTCCTCAAGGCTCGATACTTGGTTCTATTCTATTCAACAAATTTTTAAACGATATCTTTCACATCAGAAAGATCTCTATAATTATGCAGACGACAACACACTTTCTTATGCAAATTATGACATCAACAAGGTTGTTAGCACACTGAAAACGGATAGTTTGGCTCTTATAGAATGGTTCTCTTCAAATCAGATGAAAGCAAACCCCAAAAAATTTCAAGCTCTGGCAATTGGAAAAAAAACAATGGATAAAAATATTACTTTTGACTTGGATGGAAACAAAATTAAATGTGAGACAGAAGTAAAATTACTGGGCATAACAATTGATTTTGAACTTAGTTTCAATACACACATCTCAAACATTTGTAAAAAGGCATCAAGACAACTGAATGTATTAAAAAGAATTGGAAAGCTCTTGAATAGACTGGGAAAACTAACAATATACCACTCTTTTTATTATGTCAAATTTTAACTTTTGTTCTTTATCTTGGCACTTCTGTAGCGAAACAAACACTAAAAAAATTGAAAAAATACAAGAAAGGGCACTCTGGTTCATTGATCAGGATTATGATTGTACATATGATGATTTACTAGTTAGGTCTAAAATGCCATCTTTAAAAGTTCGACGCCTAAGAACTATGGCGATAGAGGTTTTTAGAATTATAAACAAGGAGAGTCCAATTTATTTACAAGATTTAATCAACATAAAAAATACAAAATATTCTTTCAGGTATCAAAATTTAGTAGAAATTCCCTCAGTCAGAACTACAAGGTATGGGTTAAAATTATTTAGTTACTCTGCAGCAAAACTATGGATTGAGTTGCTGAACCATTTTCGTACAGAAACATCATTTTCACAATTTAAAAATCTTATTAACTCATGGAACGGCAACTCATGCCATTGTAATGCTTGTATTTAAGTACTGTACTGTTAATGCTTTTTATGTTGCTTCACCATAGTACTGTTATTATTTTTATATTGCTTATGCTATATTGCCTTTACTTGTATTTGTATGTTGATCTATTCTAGTGCTGCTTTTATGTTTTATGTTGCTTATGCTTAATTTTTAGTGCTTTGAGTACTATGCTTTTCACTCCAGCAATATAATGCATGTATCTGTGCTTGATTTTTATATGCATGTCTTTGGCCTGTGTATTTTTATGTATGAATGTATGTGTTATATGTATGCTTGTATTGTAAATATATGTTACTAGTACTGCTTTTCATGTAATATGTTGGTTTTAAAAGCTCATGAGAGCTCATGTTTTATTGTTATGACATGCCGACTCTAAATAAAGCTTTTTGATTTTGATTTGATTTGACTTACACTTTCAACCCGCAAAACTGATCAGAATGAAATTATGGTTAACGTCCACTTATTATTTCCTGTCAAATTAAAACAACAAAGACATTTAAACACAGATTAGCAATTCGATATCAGACCTGTCAAGTGTCACACGATCTGTGTGAGATTCATGTGAAGCTTCAACGGCAAATTTGGGCCAAATTCCTTTGATCTTTGACAATTTTGGCAAATCTCTCGCGAGGCAATTTTCAAAACTTGACAGGTCTGTGATATAATCACACGATTTATCACAACCACTTAAGAAAAACACTCAGTTTTTAAACTGCATAACTCAAAAGTGAATAAAGATATCAAAATAAAATTTTCAATCAGCAAAATGACAAGGTTTCGTCTTTTACAAGATATATTTGTTTAAAATTCTAATTTTTATCTGAAAAGTCACGAAAGTAGTGTTTGACATTCTACAAATGTACACCATATAAAAACTCCAACTAACATAATTTCTCAGATTCAATGGATATTTGAATTCAATATGCAGATTTTAAATTGTTATGAAAAAGTTATTTTTTTAAGATATCGAAAAAATAATTCTGATTAGCAATATGGGATGATCATTTTGGAGTCTAATGAACTATCATTTATTCTCCTACAATAAAAATTGTAGGAGTGTTGCATTGTACACATTTGTGGCAGCTTGTTGTTCTTTAGGCCATGACTGATTAGTTAACAAGTTTCTAATCTCTGTGTTTAAATGTCCCTGTTAACACGTACAAGTAGCACTCTGACAGGTAAACAGGTTAATTAGATTGTGTAATTAGTGTTGATATAGGGCAGTCATTAGGACAGGTGTTGTTTATTTAGTAATCAGTATTGCAAGGATCAAACACAATCTTTTCTGATACGGAAATGTTTAATTACCTCCCTTGAATAATTTTCCGTTTTATAAATAATGGCTGGAAGATTTTTACAAAAAATACCCAAATTATCTCAATATTTTGCAAACTATCTAAGTTATTGTCTGAAACAGTATTTTTGCATATTTTCTCTATTTTTTTTGTCAAAGTTTAAAATAAATGATTATACATGTAGTTGTTTATTGTAATACTATAAATCTAGTTACATATTCAGAAATTTTTATCTTATTCTTGTGAAATAAGAATAACTGGTATAATGAGATATAGTAAATAATAACTGGTACATTAATGAGATATATATTATAAAAGAAACCCAACAAGTGTGAGTGAAGTGACTATCAGCTAAATGTTAGACTTACAATAAGTCATAACTGTTGGGGAGAACTAGCACAATTATTGACATATTAACACACAGAGATATTTCCTTACAACCTTGAAGTAAATACATGTATGTTAGACAGTTTTGGTTCTTTTAATTGTCTAAAACAGAGTTCTTTGGAAAATGGCATCGCACGTTATGTATGACCCAACATTTCAATGCACAATGTTGGGTCATGACCCACCATACTACTATTGGAGGTTGACAGGTATGCTAAACAACATTAAACAAGTGGTACATTTCTTCTGTTGTTTAGTAAATATAGAAAACTTGGTTTTGTTGGACTCTTGGAATTCCTGACTTTGGTATTTTAGTTAACATATCATTTCTGTGTCATTTTACTGTTACAGCAGTTGTAACATAAATGTTTTGTTGTATTACGATGGTCTCTTTAGCAGGGAGTATTAGTATCATGATTATCTTAAGCTTATTCACATCTGAATTTTTTATTTTTATTGTTTGTTTATTGAACTTTAATCTTACAGTATTAAATTTTATGCAATATTAATCTCAATTTTATCATAATTTATCATTTGTAAACATTTGATATAAGGTAATCAAGATAATTAAATGTTTCCAAAATAGAGATCATTTCAGTTCGACAGTACTGCTCATCAGTTAAGGTCTAAGTAATTAATTATGTACTTTTTTCAAGGATGGTAAATATGCACCACAAGAAGAGGATTGACATGGTAGACAATCACAAAAAGATCATAATATGGATGCTAGGTTTTGCTGTCATGGTAACAGGACTTTTATGGTTGAATATTTTATTAGCCCCTTATATCAAAGATTTCTTCCCTTGTCAAAATAACACGTCAAAGGATTCTGGAATACAGCAAACATTACGGAAAAATAAATTTATGGAAAGTATTATGATTGTGGAACAAATTGAAATTGACAGACAAGAATGGGATATGAAAGACAAATTGACTAAACCTCTTTCTCATAATAGTCAAGCACAGTGTGCCAACATACGGAATGAAGACAAATTCGACTGTGATCCTGAAGGAAATATTTCTAAAGAAATGTGTGAAAGTCGTGGTTGTTGTTGGAGACCAGTGTTAAAAAAGAACAACACTGTTGGTGTGTTACCTCCCCTTGGTGTTCCATGGTGTTACTACCCCCAAGACTATCCTGGTTATGTAGTGACCAGTGTTATTACTACAGACGTGGGATTTAAAGCTACTTTATCTCGGAAGACACAGTCTATGTACCCAGAAACTGTGATGGATCTTATCATGGAGGGAAGATATGAAACAGACAGCAGACTCAGAATAAAGGTAACCATGACAACACCCAAAACATATACAAAAGTAATAAAATACAGGTTTACTAACTCAAAAAATCAAATTTAACCCACGGTGATTTATCATGGTAAGTCTCTGGCTCACTTTATAAACAATTTCACTCATCAATGTCTTAACTTATTAAAAAAATCAGGGCACAATATAGAGAATAGATATGAAACTGCAAAAATTGAATGCAACATAATTTGAGAATTTGGACCCACAGCATTGAATACATGTATATTACCATGGTTACAATTATGGATTCTATCAATTTGAAGTTGATTGTGAAATACCAAGTAAAAAGTGTTAAAGTGTTAATTTATGAATAATTCAAGGAAAATGTCGATATATAAAACAAAAAACCCGTTTTAAGGATTATTATACGCCCAAGCCAAAAAAAAAAATTAGGGGGTATATAGGAATCCCCCTGTATGTCAATCGATCTGTCCACACTTCTTCTAAGTGCTACTGCTTCTAAATCTCTTGAAGGATTTTGATGAAACTTCACACAAAGGAAGGACTATTATTGTTTGAAACTAGGAAAGGGAGATAATTTGACTTTTATTTGGGCACGAGTATGGACACAAAACTTTTTAGACATGTCCTTATGAGAATGCAACATATACATTTGTATTTTCATATGAAATATGCCAACTGCATAAGTGAAAATTAAAGAAGAAATAATTGAGCAAAATACAAAGACAAATCTCCGGTTATTTGTTATTTCTAATTTTTAGATATATGATAAAAATACTACTAGATATGAAGTACCTATAGCAACACCAAAAGTATCCAAGCCTGCAGAATACCCAACATATAGACTTGACATCAGTAAGACTACAGAAAATTTCTTCTTCACCGTAACCAGGAAAGATAACTCTGTAACATTGTAAGTACCTATAGCAACACCAAAAGTATCCAAAGCTGCCAAATAACCAACATATAGACTTGACATCAGTAAAACTACAGAAAATTTCTACTTCACTGTGACCAGGAAAGACATGAAAGATAACTCTGTAACTTTGTTAGTGTATCTATACCAACACCGAAAGTATCCAAACCTGCCGAATACCTAACATATAGTCCTGACATCAGTAAAACTACAGAAAATTTCTACTGCACTGTGACCAGGAAAGATAACTCTGTAACATTGTAAGTACCTATACCAACACCAAAAGTATCCAAACCTGCCGAATACCTAACATATAGACTTGACATCAGTAAAACTACAGAAAATTTTTACTTGCACTGTGACCAGGAAAGATAACTCTGTAAGTGTTCAGGAAAAAAATTGATCAATGCCAAAAATATCACAACAAATACCTTTCAGGTATACATGTAAATTTATTGTTCTTTGGATACTTGGCAAGAGATAATCATTATATGACAAAGATGTGAACATAAAATGTGTTAAAAATATCATAATATTAGAATTTTTAAAGTGTATTACTTTCACAATGAAACATACCGGTAATTATGCTAATGTGATGTGACAGATATATAATTTGTTAAAAAGATAGCAATAAGGCAACAAAAAAAATAATGGTAGATCCTCCTGCCCAGTTTTTTTTTATATTTTTCTTCATATTTAGTGATTTTTTTCAAATTTTATAGCATTTAGCATTATAAAATATGAAAAATGAAAAAGACAATTTGCCAGCTGCCTTTGATTTTTTCACAAGTTGGATGATAATTCAGGATTTTTAAGCTTTCCTCACAAAATGATGGGGGGGGGGCTTATGTAATACCCCTAGCATCCACATAATGGTCCGTGTCTAGTTAGGAAGAATGGTTCAAGTCCATTCACACTTATTGACATGTCCCACATCAATTATATTTGTATGTATAGTGCATTCTTGGATGACAACTATAATGCATACTTTGGATGCTGTTTTGTGGACTATGATGAATATTGATATTATCACCAGGGAACAATGCAGTGGATTAAGCTCTTACTGGAACAAGTCCAAACACTTGTAAAATTTTATCCCTTTTTTTTGGCACCCATCACATTTCATGTACATATCCTCATGTCAGTTGACAAGTTATACTATAATCATTTTAATTTATTCCTTGTACTATTATTTTTCTGTTGCTTATTACAGACTTAACACCAAAGGAGCATCCCCATTGACTTTCTGTAACCAGTTCATAGAACTCTCAGCCTTTTTACCATCCAATTATATCTATGGTTTAGGTGAGCATCGGGGACGTTTACTTCACAGTATGGATTGGACCAGATTTACAATGTGGAACAGAGACCAGCCACCAAGGGTAGGTATTATATCTGTGGTTGGGGTGAAAATTTGGGACCTCAACACACCAGTATGGATTGGACCAGAGACCAGCCACAAAGGGTAGGTATTATATTGATGGTTTAGATGAACATGGTGTATGACTACTCAAGGGTAATGTTTTGGCCAGGTTTACAATGTGGAACAAAACCAGTCACCAAAGGTAGGTATTCACATACTACCTGTAGTTTAGGACAGTAATTTAGATTACGTCATGAGAGAAGAATATCTCCAAGTTGAAAATCAAAATGATATTCAGTTTTATATACCCGGTACATGTACCGGGCAAACTACAATAAATGTTCTTCAAAAAGCAGAATTCCGGAACGTGTCGGATATTAGATGGTGGGTCAAAGAGGTCAAACAGGGTAAAAATGGTGTCCCTGTATAAGCTAGTAAAGGGAATGAATTATTCAATCAACATTTGTTTTTTGATTGGATAAAAGCTGAGCATATCATCAACTAACATTTTACCCCAGGCATGTCATATCAAACCAATTTATTCTAAGCCAAGAAAATAGATATGAAAATTCCTTTATTACACTCAACTGATGTCTGCAACCAGTTCCCAGTAGAATTTGGGGTAAGAGGTTGACAAACTTAGACAGGCAGGAATACCACAGGTAAATATCTATTAAAAGTGTTAATTGTAACAACGTAAGTCAAAAATTATAATGTGATCTCTTTGCACTACAGGTTTCACTGTAACGCTTTACAAATGTTCTTTTGACATAGTTCTGATGTCATCTTTAAAATTAAATACACTTACCTCCTTTATTACACTCAACTGATGTCTGCAACCAGTTCCCAGTAGAATTTTTGGTAAGAGGTTGACAAAAACCAAAAATATCGGAAGTGGCAGATCGTCTAATGTTATAAAGTAAAACTAAACTAAATATTTTTTATATCATCTACTGCTTATAGCATTGTCAACATTTACAAGAAGAGACAGGGGTTTGCTGGGATGCCATTTGCCCATTTATCCAATTAAATTTTGACAATAATATACCGGTATTAAATATTCTAAATAATTTTTTCAGGAAAAGACAAATCTATATGGAACACATCCATTTTACTTGATGATGGAGAATGATGGGAAGAGTCATGGAGTATTTTTACTGAACAGTAATGCTATGGGTATGTTTGATTGTAACAAGGCAACAAACATTTTAAGATAAAAATGCAATAAATTATATCCTGGAATAGTATAGTCTAAACATAACATTTTGATGGCTTATGTAGACGTTCAATTCCAGTTTAGCAATTATAATAAAAAGTTAACGCAACATTAACTATCAAACTTTTTGTGATTTTCAACCACACTTAGTGTATTATGTTGTACCTTTAGTTGATGTATGTCTGTCTGTCTCAATGTCTGCCTACCCCTAGAGATTTCAATTTATATATCATTCAGGAATAACAATAAACCTTTTTAAAATTCAAACCAAGTTTTTTCTTGTACACAGTAACCAAATGGACTTTTTACACCCCTGCTACATAGTAGTGGGGGTATACTGGTTTTCCACCGTTTGTTCGTCCGTTTGTTCGTTCGTTGGTTCATCTGTCTGTAACAACACTCTTCTCACCAACTACTTTACAGAATGAATTCTTATTTTGGCAAAAGCTTTCTCATGATGGTCTGATGTGTATATACAGATTTCAAGGTTACCGCATAAGTACTTCCTGTTTGCCGAAACTTCATTGTTTTTTTTAATTGTTGTACAGCAAATGGAATTTTTTGTCACAATTTTTTAATTGTTGTACAGCAAATGGAATTTTTTGTCACAATTTTTTCTGAAACTGTAAGAGGGATTCAATTGTGGTTATGCACAGAGCTTCCTTATGGTCCAATCTATTGTGTATTGGGATTTCAAGGTTATGCAGTAAGCACTTCCTGTTTGCCGAGACGTCATTGTTTTTCATTGTTGTACAATATATGGAATTTTT
>MJUU01030479.1:22627-37207 GCA_002080025.1 Modiolus philippinarum
GATTTCAAGGTTACGCAGTAAGCACTTCCTGTTTGTCGAGACGTCATTGTTATTCATTGTTGTATAATATAGTGAATTTTTCGTCACAATTTTTTCTGAAACTGTATGTGGGATTCAATTGTTGTTCTGCACAGAGCTTCCTTATGGTCATATCTATGGTGTATACAGTTTCAAGGTTACACCATAAGCACTTCCTGTTTGCCGAGACAGGTTACACCATAAGCACTTCCTTTTTGCCGCAACGTCATTGTTTTTCATTGTTGTACAATATATGGAATTTTTCGTCACAATTGTTTCTGAAACTGTAGGAGGGATTCAATAGACCACTTTCATGTTTATTTCGTATCCCGACTTTGGCTCCATTTTTATAACGTTTCCCACAAAGGGAAGTAACCTACTGACCCGACAGTCAGGTTTACGGTTCCATTGTAATAAGGGACAGCAGTAGATTTTGAATTCATGGGTATCTATCACTGGACTAGGGGTAATATCTCAATTGTCTTTAAATAAATTATTTCAAGCTATTCGGGTACTTACCACAGTGAAAATNGTAACCGTTGCCAGAGTAAATATTTACTGACCGTCCTTTCCCTAATGAGACCGAAAACCAGAATGACGGGTGTTAGCGAGTGACGTCCCTTTGAAAAACATGCTAAATTAGCAGTCATCCCGTAAATATGAAATTCGCCTATTGCTGTATTGCTCAGAGCTTCCTTATGGTCCAATCTATTGTGTATTTTGATTTCAAGGTTAAGCCATAAGTACTTACTGTTTGTCGAGACATCATTGTTTTTCATTGTTGTACAATATATGGAATTTTTCGTCACAATTTTTTATGAAACTAAGTGAGATTCAATTGTTGTTTTGCACAGAGCTTCCTTATGGTCAAATCTATGGTGTATTCAGATTTCAAGGTTATGTGATAAACATTTCTTGTTTGCAAAGACGTCATCGTTTTTCATTGATGTACAGTACATGTAATTTTTCGTCACAATTCCTTTTGAAAATGTAAAGCAGATTCAATTGTTGTGCAGACAGTTATAGTTGAACATGTTGGTTGCTAGGATTATATCATTGTGTTTATACTTGTATTGTGTCCACACTTGAATGGTGTCCACACCTGTATTGTGTCCCTATACAATTTGCACTTGCCACATTGATTCAGAGTTCAATAAGCGGGGTATATCAGGCTGCCATTGGGCGCCAGCTCTTGTTAGCACTCATAATCAAGTCTGTCCTCCTAATTGCCTTGGTTCTTGACATTTTTTTGGCAGTAATACAGGGCAGATTGTTTATCTTGTACTCTATATGCAGTTTGTAAGTATTTTGCATTACATAAAATGAATTCATATTTATTGCTTATTTGACTAATTACAATTGTTATGGAGCGATGGTAAATCTATTATTAATGCACTGCGCTGATACAAACATATATCGTCAATCTCTATGAAACTTTGCATGAACAAAAAAATAATTCCAAAAAAGAAAGTGCTGTTTCTAACTGAAAATAATATGTTTAAGTAAAAAATATTTTAGTGCATGGAAAAGGGAACATATATCTACATACTTATAAGTTATGCATAAGAACTAGCAATAAAGACACTATTAGTAATTTGTTTTGATAGGATGGAATCCTCAAGTCACCTTGCATCTCATGGTGTTGCATTCCATGCAATACAGGCTGAGAATTCCATACTTGCAAAACAAATTACTAATAGAACATATGTATTGTCTATTGATTTGCAGTTGATGTAAAAGCTTTGCAGAGCTTATCATATTTGTCAAATTGAAAACCCTTTATTTACGTGTAGTCTGTGACTGTATAATCTTAAAAAATTGATAACATGACTTCAGGTCAAATTTGTTTACTGACTTAACACTTAGTAGGTAGAGAAGAAACTGTATAATCTTAAAAAATTGATAACATGACTTCAGGTCAAATTTGTTTACTGACTTAACACTTAGTAGGTAGAGAAGAATCACAAGTAGCCTTTGAATGTCTTCAGTTCTCGTCAAAAAAGACTATGATGTTTGTTATTATTTTTACAAAATTCTAATTACTCAACAAAGTGTTTAAATATTTTCTCTATGTATAATTTCAGATGTGATATTACAGCCCGCACCAGCCATTACCTGGAGACCTATCGGTGGCATTATAGATATGTATGTTTTTATGGGTCCATCACCATCTGAGGTCATACAGCAGTACACAGAGGTTATAGGTCATTCATTCATGCCACCCTACTGGAGTCTTGGCTTCCATCTCAGCAGGTGGGGGTTCAAAACAGCCAACGAGACACTGGATATTGTACACAAACTTAGACAGGCAGGAATACCACAGGTAAATATCTATTAAAAGTCAACGTAAGTCAAAAATTATAATGTGATCTCTTTGCACTACAGGTTTCACTATAACGCTTTACAAATGTTCTTTTGACATAGTTCTGATGTCATCTTTAAAATTAAATACATGTACCACGATACACTGGTTCCCTAGTTTAAAGTAAAATATACCTACTATGAGTTTTGTTTCACTAGTAATCAGAAAGATTAAGAATCAGGGGCAGATCCAGGATTTGAAGTTAGAGAAGGCATGAATGGAAAAATTTTTAGACAAATTTTTTGCCAAAACCTTATTTTACCCTAAAATATATATTTGTTTCAGTTTTGGGGGGAGGGGGAGTTGCACATGCCCCTCACCCCCCCCCCCCCCCCCCCCCCCCCCCCCCCCTAAATCTGCACCTGAGAGAATCACCATCACCAAATATGATGCATTTCCTCTCATACACATATTTTATGTCTACAAAACTGCCCTATAACATGCTTTGATATTCAAATTGATAATATTTGTGGTTATTGTAGGATGTTCAGTGGAATGACCTTGACTATATGGACAGCAGATTAGATTTTACATACAGTAGCAGTAGTTTTGGGGACATGCCAAATATGGTGAATACTTTACATCAGGAGGGCTTACATTATATAATGATTGTGGTATGTATCTTCTATTTTACATTTTTTTTTTCATACTATACAAAATAAAGTCAGTGGTATTTTGTGTTTACTTCCATCCCTCCAACAGATACATTTATATTGTTACTTAAGGCATCATATGTGTTTTACATGGTTAAATACTGTTACTGAAACATGGTCTGGTATTGTTCATTTGCTTACTTATTATATCCATGGTATTTATATACATATGTTAATCATTAGGTATCTGTCAAAAGACTGAATATGCTGGGGTCTTTTGTTGTCAAATTGACAATACCACTATATTTTCTGGGTCATTTCTGATGGCGTTATTTTGCAGTGATTTGAGGAATAAACATGTATGGAGGTTTTGTATCCGGACCCCAAAAGAATATCCCTCTGCCCCCATTTGCTTACAGAAAACAGGAAGTATGTATTGGACCAGATTTCTTATTTTATATTTCGGGATATATCCCGTAAACAAATATTTTTTTCTGACAGGAAGTTGTGAAAGGTACAGAGTAGCAAATTTTTCAGGTTTTTTTACCTTGGAACAAAACATTTAGCAAACAAACAATGAATTTTTATGAAATAATATACAGTGCTCCCTCCTTATACAACCCCTCTTTAACGGTGGTCCTTCAACTTATCGCAAACCATTTTCAAGGTACATTTTTCAAAAAGTTGCATAGTTTCTATGTAATTTATTCCCTCCATATATCACCACCCTCACTTATAGCCAAAAATTTCTCTGGTCCAAAAGGTGGCGATAAAACGATGGCGCACTGTACACACTGTAGATTGGCTTAAAAATCTTCTCTGACTTCTTTAGGATCCAGGGATCAGTAACGAGCATCAAGGGAACTATCCACCTTACGACATAGGACTAAAGATGGATACATTTATTAAAGATTATCAAGGGAAGCCATTAGTTGGTAAGGTAAGGTACTTTGTTATGCCCCCATGACTAAAATTCAGGATCATATTGTTTTACCCTTGTCTGTCCCTCCGTTCGTCCGTCTGTTCGTCCGTTCAACTGTCCGTACGAATAAAAAACACAACTTTTGATGTTTTTCAGACACTTGGCATGCAAATTCCAACTACTACAAAGGAATCTAACTAACAATAAGTAGATGCACACTAACACATCTTTTGGAAATTTCAAAATGGCCGTGGTTGCCATGGAAACTGAAAAAAGGAGGGAAAATTCAAAGTGTCTCAAATTGGATGAAACTTAACAGGAAGGTTGCCTTGCACCCATAGAAATGATTTTGGTTCTCAGAATTTTGAAAATGGCTGTTGTTATGAAAACTGGAAAAAGCGAGCACCCACAGAAATGATTTTTGGGCTCAGAACTTGTATATTTTGTGGAAAAAGGGGAGGTATATCATTGGTCCATACTTGTACTGTGTCAACACCTGTATTGTGTCCACACATACTTAATATTGATTCAGGGTTCAGTGAGTTGGGGCATAATTCGTCGCCATATGGCGACAGCTCTAGTTTCAATTTGAAACATTAAAAAAGTTTACATGGCAGCAAAAAATATTGCGGTCGCAATATTACTTTTTCGCTGGCACTTAAATTCGTGGTTTCTAATTCTATGCATTAAAGCCCTATCTAAAAATGCATTTTCGTTGGAACTTAATTTCGTGGTTTTATCGAACCAAAAAATCCACGGAAATTGGAACCTTACGAACAATAGTACTTTCACAGTTTTCTGTACCCAGGTATCTTAGATGAATGAAATCATGGAGTAGATGTTGAAACCAAATTGACTTCCATACACCAATTAATATAGTAAATAATAAAAAGCATTTTTGTTATTGATAATAACATGTTTCATACGACCGCAAAATATTTGAGGTCGTATAATGATATGGTGCTGTCATCGTTGTCGTCGTCGTTGTTGTTGTTGTCGTCTGCATCGTCATCTGTAGACACTTAAGTTTTTGGTCAATAGCTTAAGTTCCAGATGATCAATCCTTATGAAATTTTAAACAATAATCCTTGGCACACAATGAAGGCTGTCATTTGTTTTTGTTTTTGTGTCCCCTCTTGTTTTTTTTAAAAAGGGGTCAAAAAGGGTAAAATTGGGTGTTTTCACATATAAGCCTGTAGGGTGTTTTCACATATAAGCCTGTAGAAATTTTATTATTTGTCAGATTTTGTTGGGTTTCTTTCAGTGTGTTCCTGAGGAAATTTCCAGTCATAGGTGTGGCAATGTATTTCATGTTGCATGTATAGTTCATAAGATAAATGGGGCCCAAAAGGGGGAATCTCAAAAATTTATTTTTTTTTATTTCTAGCCCAATTTTGATGCAGCTTTTTTCAATGGATTCCTCATGAAAAAATAACAGTAGTGTTTAACATAGTATTTATCTATTAAAATGTTGATAGTTTGTGTAATTTCATAGCTGTAAGTGGCCAAACAGGGCCAAATTGCAAATGTACAGATAACCTAAAATTTTTATTTTTCATCAGATTACAATGGGATTTTTTTTTATAGATTCCTCTTGATATAAGCTTTCAGCAATAGTCAACAAATTTTTTCGTAGCTCTTACGGTTTTCAAGCTTAAAGGGGTCAAAGGGTCAAAATTTCAATTTTTCTAAATATGTCAAATCTTTATTTTTAATTGGATTTCAATGGGATTTTTTTCTTTGGATTCATATTGATGTAAGCTGTCAGTAGTACAAATGTATGTCAACAGATTTAGCAGAACTCTTTCAGTTCTGATCTTTCAAGGAATAAAAGGGCTAATTTTTATGTTCGCTAGTTTGTGTTCAATTAATTACTAAGTCAAGTTCCTTATTGTGTCCATCTAGATACTGTGACAAGCTCTTAACTGTGTCCACATTCACTTTAAATTACACTTGTTCAAATTTCAGTGGTCAGCTTGCTGTGGTCGTATCATGCTGTGCTCGGTGTAGCCCTTTATTTAATTTTTTGTTACCTGTAATTTCATGTATGGCCAGGTGATGTTGTTTACACTGATTTTACCAATAACAAGACAACTGATTTTTGGACAATAGTATCGTTGATAACATGTTTTTGAGTTTGTTGTTACCTGTATTTCAGGTATGGCCAGGTGATGTTGTTTTCCCAGATTTTACCAATAACAAGACAACAGATTATTGGACAATAGTAGTCAAGCAGTTCCATGATGAAGTACAGTTTGATGGAATGTGGATAGTAGGTTTGGTTTTTTATAATTTTATCACCGTAATTGAGAAGAACTTTCAACTTCAAATATGTTGGCATTAAACCACAAAAACTCTTAATTGTGATTGACATGCATGATGGACAATGTTTGCACTATGTAATGAATTATCAACTTACCTATGAAAATATATTGAAAATTCGTGATTGCATCTCTTCTTGGTCAAATTTATTACATATTCATACCTGTTGTATTATTGTAAAATCATATTTATCTTTTGGATTTAACTTGAGTTCAGGAAAGGTCTACTCAAATTATCATTTTAAATTTTCCATATTTTCCATTTTTACTCCATCAATCTTGTCAACTCGCTTTCTTCATGTTTCATGCCTCAATAAAAAATGAAATCAAAATATGTATGTAGATAATTGTTCTGTTTATGTATAATTTGTATGTACATAAGACATTCAAGTTTTTAAGCGTTGTTTCTTAAGGTAGATAGACAGTAATATTCATATCCATGAGATTTTGTTGCAAATCGCCACAATTGAAGAACCAATCCTACTTACACAAAATCTGTAATAAAAAGTATGGGTCACCATGCTTGCTTTTTCTAGAAATGAGGTCAAAATTTGCATATTTTTAGCTATTTTTGCACCTAAATTTACAAAGAATGCATGGGAAAGTATGGAAAGGCAATTTTTAGCTTAATAGAAATGAAGTTTTTATCCATGAGAATTTGATGTGTTTTTGTGAACAGATAATTTATGATGTAAGTTAATGGTTACAATAAACAAATGTATATGCTGCCATGCTTTTAACAGAGATATTTTAAAAAGTTTTGTGAATAAACATTATTTATGGGAAAAGGGAGTTAATTTGTGGCAAGGTAAACGAAATACAACGTTTCTCATTCTGTCATTCTATTATGACGTCACAAAGGAAAAGCAGTCAAATTACTGTTCCGGTCAGAAAATCAAGCGTACCCCTTATCCGGCTAATTATTTTTCAAATGCGCTATTAAGTTGCAAAGAGCAAAAGTGTCTATCTACCTAAATCAATTGTCGATGTTTGTTACTGGACAATAAAATAAGTTTAAACTACCGGTAAACCTCAAAAAGAGTGTTGTTTCAGTTGTAGTTGAAATACAAAATGTAAATCAATTTTCAGGGATCACAAATACAGGCTTAATATTGCTGTAACTGATATCATACAAAAAGAAAAACGGTTTTACATGTGTATGTCATTCCATCATTGCTTCCATCCCAAAGTGTGCCGTTACAACTTTTGACGCTTTTTTTTCTCCAATGGTAAATGATACAATCTTGAAATTTTGTCATAAGCTTTGTATCTTCATAGCATATTGTGTCACAATAATACTTTTTTTAATACGACGGCAAAAAATTTGTGGTCGTATAATGGTATGGTGCTGTCGTCCTCGTCGTCATGTAGACACTTTTGTTTTTTGTCAATAACTTCAGTTGCAGTTGACCAATTCTTATGAAATTTTAACACAGTGTTCCTTGGCACAAAAGGAAGACTGGGGTCCATTTTGGTGATTTTGGCCCCTCCCATTTTTTAAAAAGGGGCCAAAAAGGGCAAAATTGGGTGTTTTCACATATTTGGCTGTAGAATATTTATTATTTATTGGATTTTGATGGGGTTTCTTCCAGTGTGTTCCTAATTAAATTTCCTATCATTTGTATGCCAACAGATTTTACGTGGCATGTACCATTCACGAGATAAATGGGACCAAAAAGGGGGTAATTTTCAAAAATATCATTTTATTTATTTTTAGTCCATTTTGATGCAGTTTTTTGCAATGGATTCCTTTTGAAAATTAATATAGAGCTGCACCATCAGATTTTTTACAACATGTTTATTTTCAGAGCTATGAGGGGCCGAATGGGGATAAAATTGCAAATTTGCAGATTACCTAAAATTTTCACTTTTCATCGGATTTCAGTGGGATTTTTTCTTTGGATTTCTCTTGATATAAGCTTTCAGTAGTATGTCAATGGATTTGGCGTAGCTCTTACCATTTCCAAGCTACAAGGGGTCAAAATGGCTGAAATTGCAATTTTCAGAATATGTAAAATCTTTTATTTTTGTATTGGATTTTAATGGGGTTCCTTTCTTGGATACCTCTTATTATATAGTTAAAGTAGTATGTTGACCAATTTGACACACCTCTTACCATTTCCAATATATATAAGGAATTATAAGGGCTAATTTTATTTTCCTTAGTTTGTGTGCAGCTAATTACTTGGTCAAGCTCTTTACAGTGCCCATTTAATTACTGTATCAAACTTTATACTGTGTCCTCATTCGTTTTGCATTACATTTGTTCAAATTTCAGTGTTTGACATGCTTTGGTCGTATCATGCTGCGCTCAGCGTAGCCCTTTATTACTGATTTAGTCTAATAGTCTCTTTGCCCATCTGTTGTATGCCTACTGTCAATCTTAGTTTCAATGCCTTAGCAAGCAAATCAAGCAAGCTAACCCTACTTTTGCTCAACATTTTCTAGAGAAATAGCACTAACATAAAGAGAAATTTTATACTGTACATTGAAAAAGTAGCATAGACATAGAAATATCATACTTATGAAAAATTAGAATTAAGAATTTTATACTGATCTATTTTACACTGTAGTTCAATAATTTTCGGCAGTGTTTCTTTCAGTTAATTTTACATTCTACTGCCATTGTTATGTACAAACGGACAATTGCAATAATGTTAACTGTTTTGAACATGAAAAGTCAAGGTCACAACAAATAAGTTTTAAGAATGGACTTGATATATTTGTAGGACATGAATGAAGTCTCTAACTTTGTGGCTGGATCAGTCAACAGTTGTCCTCAGAATTCTATAGAGAATCCTCCATATGTTCCAGGTATGATTTGATTCAACATTTCATTGATTAATGCATTGTGGGTAAAAACTTCATTATATTGGTTTGTCCAAAGTGTAAATAGAGCCTGTAAATCTTGTTCATTTTGATGGATGATACTAATATATGATGTTTCAAACAAGCCATCATGTTTCGGGGAAGCTTTTTCGAATTACAACTTGGGAATTTTCTGTGTCATATGAGGAGACTTACAGACCCAAATCAGACATCTTAAATTTTTACTTGACAATATATTCATTTGTTTCGGTAACTGTATTTATCGCCAGGTCATAGGAATTCCTATGGGTACCAATTGTGCACCACTTACAGCGGACCTCTTTTTGTACGCTACGAATCTCAGTTTATGACCAACATCAGCAAAGACCCATCTAAACAGCATTTAATTGAAAAGTTTAACAACACTTTCCGATATTTGGATGATATTTTAGCTTTAGATAATGACGACTTCAATACGTTTTATAAGGACATCTACCCTAAAGAACTTACTTTGAATAAAGCCAATTCTGATAATCATCATTGTCCGTTCTTAGACATCAATTTTGATATAACGAATGGTAAATTAGATACTAAAATTTATGATAAAAGGGATGATTTTTCTTTTCCCATAGTTAATTATCCATTTCTGGATGGCGATGTTCCATTAGCGCCATCATATGGTGTTTACATATCTCAACTTGTTCGATTTGCTCGAGTATGTAATAACGTTTGCGATTTTAATGAACGGAATCTTTTCATAACTGAAAAACTATTACATCAGGGTTTTCATTATCACAAACTGGTTAAAACCTTTACTAAATTTTATCATCGATATAAAGACTTAGTTCATAAATACAATGCAACCTGTAAACATCTAATCAAGGCTGGTATTTCACATCCCTTATTTTACGGTAATGTTTTACATAAGAGTAAAAAATACTTAAACTCACCTAACAAACTTATAAAACCTTTAAATCGTCTAATTCATAAGGGTTATAATTACGGTATTGTCGTCAAGTCATTACGAATGGCCTTCTTTGGTATTAACATTGATTTTTTGATAGGGTCTTTGCAATTTAACTGAACAAATTCTAAATTTCTGAAATCTGTATTGCATGGACACGGGTTATTTATTCCGGTATATACATGAAATCATTATGCTAAAGGGATCTTGGTGGAAGCTGTATACTGAGGGTACATAACTGACTTTGTCAGTTGATGATGGGTCTGGAGCTGGCATGTCAGTTAACTGTTAGAAGTCTCTTGTGATTTCATGTTTTTGTCCGTATATTTAGTTCTTTCATTTTCATTTTTATACGACCGCAAAAAATTTGCGGTCGTATTATGGTATGGCGCTGGCATCAGCGTCTGTGGACAGCATATCTTTGGTTCTAGTGAAACAGATTGTTACCAAATTTTAGCATGATGTTTGTTGGCACAAGCTTAAGCCCGGGTATTAATTTCGCGTTCCCTGCTCAACCCGTTTTTCAAAAAGAGGCAAAAAAGGGGCCAAAAAGGGGTTAAATTAGGTATTTTCGTGTCTGTGGACAGCATAACTTTGGTTCTAGTGGACGGATTGTTTTCAAATCTTAGTATGATGTTTCTTGGAACATTCTTGAGAAACTTTTNTTTCCTTTAGTTTTTGGCCCCACCCATTTCAGAATTAGGGGCCAAAAAAGGGTTAAATTGGGTGTTTTCACATATTTGACTGTAGAATCTTTATTATTTATTGGATTTTGATGGGGTTTGTTTCAGTGTGCTCCTGAGGAAATTTCCATTCTGGAGTATGCCAACGGATTTCACGTAGCATGTACCGCTCACGTGATAAATGGGCCCAACAGGGGCTAATCTCAAAAATTTTTTTTTTTTATTTTAAGTCCGATTTTGATGCAGTTTTTTTCAAGGGATTCCTTGTGAAAAATTAATGTTGCACTCAGCTATTAGATTTTTGGTAACTTGTTTCCTTTCCCAGCTATGAGGGGCAGAAGGGGCCAAAGTTGCGAATTTGCAGATAATGTAGAATTTCTATTTTTCATCGGATTTCAATGGGATTTTTTTCTTTGGATTCCCCTTGATCTAAGCTTTCAGTAGTATGCCAAAGGATTTGGCGTAGCTCTTACCTTTTCCGAGCTACAAAGGGTTAAAGGGGCCAAAATTGCAATTTTTCTAAATATGTCAAATCTTTATTTTTCATCAGATTTCGATGGATTTTTTTTTTATTTCTATGGATGTAAAGTGTTTGTTGATAGTAACATATTTTGCATAGCTCTTACAGTTTTTTTATCAGCAAGTGATCAAAAGGGTTGATTTTTTCCGTAGTTTGTTTCCAGCTAATAACTGTGTCAAGCTTCCTTTTGTGTCCATCTAATTATTGTATCAGGCTCTTTACTGTGTCCACATTCACTTTGAACTACTTTTGTTGAAATTTCAGTGATGTGGTCGTATCATGCTGCGCTCGGCGTAGCCCTTTATTCACAATTGACTCAGTCCTGTTGCCAACTGAATTTTACTGTTGTTACGATTGTTTTTTGATTTATCACATTGGCTGAAGGGGGAAGGTTTGGATTCAGTAAAACTAGTTTAACCCCGCTGCAGCAGGTTTGCCCCTGTCCTAAGTCAGGAATTTATTAAGCCTTTGTGTGTCTTGTTCTTTTTCTAGTTAGTTTACTTTATGTCTATAGGAGTCTAGGATGATGTTTATTTCGCTGGACTTGATTGCTCTTTGTTCAGGGGCCGACTCCGACCTGCGGTTGGGTGTGGGGTTTTCTCACCCATCATTGAAGATCTTATGGTGGCATTGAGTTGTTATTACTCCCCTTTGGGTCGTTGTCTCTTTGACACATTCCCCGTTTCCCTTCTTTTTTCTATCTTTAGTTTAATATCTGCTGCCTGTATATGAGAATTTTACTCATGATCCATGAGTTTGTAAATCAACCAATCATTTTGTACAGAGGTATAGGTAGGAATTTGCAACAGGATGTGTCTACACACACTGTGTTTGTGAGAAGTCATTGATGCTAAATATCAGACATTAAATTCTAATAGAGAATGGTGTTGTTTCACTGCCCTTTATTGTAGAGAGTAGATCTAAATAGAGTTTAGAGGGAAAGCGGGATTGGCTTTATAAGAGAGCCAAAGTGGGATCATGGCAAAACAATGCATGGGCAAACAAGGCAGGATATTGGGCACGATGCAAGAATCTCTGATTATTATAACATCTTTGTAAAATATTTTCTTACCCTGAAAACAGGATATTTAAATAATGTTGCCAAGAATTTTGGAAAGGGACCCCATAGACACTCCCTAGAGAGCTAATTGTAGACTAAATTTCAAATGATAACTCTATACATGTTATATTGTTACAGATGTCCTAGGTGGTAGTTTGAAATCGGGTACAATTTGTGCTTCATCCAAACAGAATGCATCCATCGCATACAATGTACATAATCTGTATGGGCTTACACAGGCTGCAGCGACATACAAGTAAGTATTCTATATAACACACTTTGTAATTAAAAAGGTAAGTTTACAATTTTATGAAGTTTTTCCGAAGAATAAATGTTTTCTTTTATTTTTAAAACATATGGATAAAAGTATTAAATACAATTTCAAAGCTTCCAGAAATTTAAGGAAATACAGCAAAATCCAAATATTTGATTGTTTCTAAAATGATGAGACATTATTGGCAAATAGCTATAGGCCTCAAGCCGACATCTGATCTATGGCTATGCACAATTTTACACCTCTCCTCCTGAACACTATTCATATTTGGATTAAACACTAGTGTTCTACAATTACAACATCTCATCCTGGAAAAGTTTAAGTTATATCTTCTTAGTCAACTTGTGTCGTCAGACTGTATATGGTAACCAAATAACTGGAAGTGAAGGGTGTTCTTACCTCTACTTGATGAGAGAGTTCAAATCCAGGAAAAGTAACAACACTTTATGGAAAGGGCTATATCCAGAATTAAGATTTAACTCCTGTCAGCAAGTTTTGTCATTAAATATCGAAGAAGAATAAGTCAAAGGCATTTGTTTAAGAAACCCCCTTAATAATGCATAGAAAAAAAGAAGGGAAACGGGGAATGTGTCAAAGAGACAATGACCCAAAGGGGAGTAATAACAACTCAAAACCACCGTAAGATCTTCAATGAACAGTTAGGAAACCCCACACCCAACGGCAGGTCAGAGTCGGCCCCTAAATAAAGAGTAATCAAGTTCAACGAAATAAACATCATCCTAGACTCCTATAGACATAAAGTAAACTAACTAGAAAACAGACAAGACACACAAAGGCTTAATAAATTTCCTGACTCAGGACAGGTGCACTAACCTGCTGTGGCAGGGTTAAACTAGTTTTATTGGGCCCAAACCTTCCCCCTATAGCCAATTTGTGAATAAGAAAAACAATAGTAACAACAGTAAAATTCAGTTAGCAACAGGACTGAGTCAATTGTGAGAAATGAAACTCAAAGAACTAAATATATGGACAAAAACATGAAATCACAAAAGACTACTAGAAGTTAACGGACATGCCAGCTCCAGACCCATTACCAACTGACAAAGTTATGTACCCTTAGTATACAGCTTCCACCAATATCCCTTCCTGTGAGGAGTTTAGCATAGTGATTTCATGCATATCCTGTGCACGGCCACAGCTTTCTTAATATTAGCCATGGTATGGAAAAACAAATCCTCAAAAATATGTTATTAGAAAACATAGCTAAAAATGTGTTTTGATCATCTCTGATTAATTTCCAAAGACGTATGGAACACATTTTCTTGACAGGGTTCACAAAGGTCACTGCGCAAGGGTAACATATCCAAAAAGTATGCGCAAGGACTTGGGTTTTTTTTTGCAATTTGATAAGATAATTTTTCCTTCTCTCCTTTTCTCTTCCTTCTGTCTTTTAGTCGTATATTTTCTCTGTCATTTGAACCCGACATAGTTTGTGTGTAAAGAAGGAAACTGGTAACGGTTGATGAAAGGACGATACTCAGATCTGGAAATTATCATTGTGAAAATTCGGTTTTTGAGGCATGTTTAAGGGTGCGCCATTTTAACGACGCTTGGCGCAAATTACAGTTTCCTTGTCACTTGAAAGTCTGGACACCGTTGTTTTCATTGATATCAAATACCTCTTCATTTACTTTCCAGAGGCCCCATACAAGGATGCCAAACATTAAAAAATTACCATTTTTTACGCATTTTTACGCTCTGGCCGCTGATTGGATATACCAGAATACATAACCCGTGTCTATGCAATACTGATTTTAGAAACTTAGAATGTGTTTAGTTAAGATGCAAAGACCCTATCAAAAAATCAATGTTAATACCAAGAAGGCCATATGTAATGACTTTACGACAATACCATAATTATAACCCTTATGAATTATATGATTTAAAGGTTTTACAAGTTTCTTAGGTGAGTTTAAGTATTTTTTACTCTTATTTATCATATGTTTAGTAATAAATACAGACGTTTTGAATATGTGATACAGTGCATGATGTTCATTCCGTATTCACACTATGACGTCATACCCTTTATCGCAT
>MJUU01030479.1:49194-64351 GCA_002080025.1 Modiolus philippinarum
TTTTGAAACTTCACAAAATGTTTCTATATATATTGTAGATGTGCACCTCCCTTTTTGGAATTATTTTGAAAATTTTTTCCTGTTTTTACGGACTTTGGAACTTAGTCATTTTTTATCGACATTTTCAACAAAGGGTACCTATTTTGTGAAATCAACTCCTCCTACAGTTTTCAACCTACAATTTTGAAATTTCACAAAATGTTTCTATATATATTGTAGAAGTGCACCTTCCTTTTTGGAGTTATTTTGAAAATTTTTTCCTGTTTTTACGGACTTTGGAACTTAGTCATTTTCTATCGACATTTTCAACAAAGGGTACCTATTTTGTGAAATCAACTCCTCCTACAGTTTTCAACCTACAATTTTTAAACTTCACAAAGTGTTTCTATATATATTGTAGATGTGCCCCTTCCTTTTTGGAATTATTTTGAAAATTTTTTCCTGTTTTTACGGACTTTGGAACTTAGTCATTTTTTATCGACATTTTCAACAAAGGGTACCTATTTTGTGAAATCAACTCCTCCTACAGTTTTCAACCTACATTTTTGAAACTTCACAAAGTGTTTCTATATATATTGTAGATGTGCACCTCCCTTTTTGGAATAATTTTGAATTTTTTTTTATGTTTTTACGGACTTTGAAACTTAGTCATTTTTTATAAAGGGTACCTATTTTGTGAAATCAACTCCTCCTACAGTTTTCAACCTACATTTTTTGAAACCTCATAAAATGTTTCTATATATATTGTAGATGTGCACCTCCCTTTTTGGAATTATTTTGAAATTTTATCCCTGTTTTTCACAGACCCATTAGGGAACCTAAAAAACAACACTTTATAGCTAGAAGCACCAAAACGCAACCCGGCCATTTGATTCTTTGACCCATTTTTATAAACTAAATTGTATTTTTCATTTCAGACACTCATACAACTGGAAAATTTAACATGTTTAGATTTAGTGCATCTATGGTAAGTAACTAGGCTATGCATACTGAATACGCTATTGTAGCAGATAAAATAACAAATTTAGCAATACATGAATTGCTACCATTAATCTTATCCATAATTTGAAATTCCTACAGCTTAGACCTTACAAGTAACCACAATTACACCAAAGAAATCAGAAACTTTTAGTATAAAGAGCAAGTACTAGTAATAATATTGGGTACCTAGCAAGATGGGGTACTCACAAGATATAGTTCTTATATGAAATTCCATCAAATGTATTCAGTGAATAATTATACAATATCTGAGTAAGCTGCATTCTGATTGGTTTAAAAAGCTGTGGTATTTTTGGCAAATACCCTTTACTGAGACACCTGTCATGGTATTTCCCGGAGTCATCTGTGCGTTTTGATAAAAGAGTCATTGAGTGTTCTTAAACAGATACACTGATATCATGAATATCGGGGGACAATGTATTTGTCAAAAAT
Organism: Modiolus philippinarum; assembly: GCA_002080025.1. NCBI lineage: Eukaryota > Metazoa > Mollusca > Bivalvia > Mytilida > Modiolidae > Modiolus > Modiolus philippinarum. The sequence continues at coordinate 50,626 of MJUU01030479.1, forward strand.
ACAAATCTTGGGTCAAAATTTACATTTTTACCAAAAATTACTCCCCTACCCACATCTTGTATACCCCTCCTTATGATATATCTTTCAAAATAACTTTGTTATATTACTAATTCTCATGAAGATCGGATTTTATACAGTGTCATATTTTAGGTTAAACAAAGAAAACCTTGTATTATATGAACAGAGAAAAAAGATAATGGTGGATCATGAACAATACATTATTAAGGACAAGCAACAGGTTATTTTCAAGGTTGAATATAATCCATTACATAGGAAACCATGTCAAAACTTATCAAGATTATGATGCAACAAGGGCAGTATAATACTGAAGGAAAAAGGGAAGTGATGATCACAAAAATCGAAGTCCAAAGACATGGCAAACGGCAACAGAGAAAAACAAAGACAAAACAAGGATGCGAGACAGCCATAATGCCAATATTGAAACTAATATGACCTTTATGTCTAAATATATACCTTGAGAACTCAATTAAAACTTTAGGCTGCTTCTGCTTTCATGCTTTCTATATCTTGCTTTCTGCAATTTTCGTCATGGGATAGACAAAAATGAAGTGATCATTAATTGATATTTGCGCATATTTATCTGTAGAACAAGGTGACCTCTAGTGTAATGTTTTCTGGATATACAGATCGTCCGATGATTCTAGGAACCATGGTTGTGTTTGGATTAGACAGTAAACCCACTACAGTGAAAATAAATGGAATGGGAGTGGCTTTCACATTTGATAGTAGCAAAGTAAGGATTTGTAGGAGTATTTTACAACATTTTAAAACCATAAATAATTGGAAATAGCTGATGATAGGGCTGACATTAAAGATTGGCCCAATTATACAAGAGCCTTTGTTTGTGGATGATGTCTATTTTTTCACTGAATTACTTTTTATACGACCGCAAAAAAAATTTGAGGTTGTATAATGGTATGGCACTGTCATTGTCCGGCGTCGTTGTCTGTAGACACTTTTGTTTTTGGTCAATAACTTAAGTTCCAGTAGACAAATCCCTATGAAATTTTACCACAATATTCCTTGGCACAATAGAAAGGCTGGGGTTGGTTTTGGACATTTTGGCCCCTCCCGTTTTCAAAAAAGGGGCCAAAAAGGGCAAAATTGGGTGTTTTCAAGTATTTGGCTGTAGAATATTTATTATTTATTGGATTTTGATGGGGTTTCTTTCGTTGTGTTTCTAATTAAATTTCCTATCAGTAGTATGTCAACGGATTTTATATGGCATGTACCGTTCAGGAGATAAATGGGGCCCAAAAGGGGCGATTTTCAAAAATTTTATTTTATTTATTTTAGTCCGATTTTGATGCAGTTTTTTGCAATGGAGTCCTTTTGAAAATAAACATACAGGTGCACCATCAGATTTTTGACAATTTGTTTCTTTTCCGAGCTATGAGGGGCCAAATGGCAACAAAATTGCAAATTTGCAGATTACCTAAAATTTTTATTTTTCATTGCATTTCCATTGGGTTTTTTCTTTGAATTCCTCCTGATGTAAGCTTACAGCAGTATGTCAACAGATTTTGCAAAGCTCTTACCGTTTCCAAGCTACAAGGGGTCAAAGGGGCCAAAGTTGCAATTTTTCAAAATATGTGAAGCCTTTATTACCTGCGTCACCAACGGTGACCGCAGGTCTAGGAGCCGCTCGACTCCGTCCGTCCATCCGTCTGTATGTCAGTCCGTCCGTCCGTCACGCTTTGGGGATACCAAGTTTGTGTAATCTGAAACTCCGACACCTTTAACCCGATACTTTTGAAACTTTGCACAGTTGTTCTGGACACATTGAAGATGTTGCACCTCCCCTTTTGGTGAGATTTGGAAAAACATTGTGGAATTTATCCATTGTTGAACTTAGTCATTTTTTCATCAAATTTTAACATTAGGGTACTGAGTTTGTGTAATCTGAAACTCTGACACCTTATACCTGATGCTTTTGAAACTTTGCACAGTTGTTCTGAACACATTGAAGATGTGCACCTCCCCTTTTGGTGAAATTTGGATAAAAATTGTCGAATTTATGCATTGTTGAACTTAGTCATTTTTTCATTGAATTCATTAAATTTTAACATTACAGTACTGAGTTTGTGTAATCTGAAACTCTGACTCCTTATATCTGGTGCTTTTGAAACTTTACACAGTTGTTCTTGGCACATTGAAGATGTGCACCTCCTTTTTTGGGCAGATTTGAAAAAAAATGTTGAATTTATGCATTGTTGAACTTAATTATTTTTCAGCATATTTTAACATTACAGTGCCTGGTTTGTGTAATCTGAAAGATTAACATTTTTTGGAAGTTTTTACTGTTGTTTGAACACATTGGTGATGTGAACCTCCCCTTTAGGCCAGTTTTTATTGAACTTGTACTTTATTCTATCATATTATATCATCATGGTACTCAATTTTTGTCCAGAGACGTTGCAGAGTTTTGAACATATTGACCATGGGCAGCTATTCTTGAATTTTTGCATTGCTTTCATATGTTTTCTTATAAAGATTCAAAGTATGTGTTTATTTGAATTTCACCTTTGCTAATGTGATTTGGACTATTTTCATTTTATGCTTTGTTCAACTTTGTACATTTAGTTTTGTTTGTTTTTTTTCTTCTTTTTTTGTCCATTACAGTAATAGGGCATCTTCGCTAGCCAAGGGTTGCGATCAGCCTCTCTCCTCTTCACCCTTGGCGGATTGAACCACAATTTGTGAAACATCAGTTTCAAATTATCTCCCTTTAAAGTAAGAATTTCAGTATGATTTATTGTAATAATAAATGATTATTTATTGCATCTAATAATACAACAATTCACAATATATTTGACTTTAATGAAATAGCCTTTCAAAAGTAAAGAAAGATAATTAAATCATGGAAATTTTGCAAAATAGAAAAATCACCAAACGCCATATTTTAAGTTTTATTGTTTTGATATATTGTAAGTTAATTAATTGGCTGTAGTGAAGGTTAACTGCTACCAATCAAAGACGTGGATTTGAGAATACAGAAATCCAGCTTGATCTGCCAAGGGTGAAGATGAGAGGAGCGGATCGTAACCCTTGGCTATCGAAGATGGTAATAGGGTTGAACTTAACATAATCTCAGTTATAACTTGCATTTGAAGAATTTTTGGTAATAAGGTAAATGAATACTTGTTTAAATTGGTAAACCTATACATGATATTCTGTTAGATTGAAAAAAAAAAACAAAACACTTTCTAAGTTGAACATGAGTGACTTGGACGCAGGTCCAGACATGTAATTGGTCTTGTTTTTCATTGGATTTCGATAGGAATTTCTTCTTTAGATTCCTCTTGATATAAGCTTTCTGTATATTGTTGACATACCTCTTGCCTTTTCCGATATATACATGTATATAAGGAATTATAAGAGCTAATTTTTATTTTCCTTAGTTTGTGTGCAGCTAATTACTGGGTCAAGCTCTTTATTTTGTGCATTTAATTATTGTATCAAGCTCTTTACTGTGTCCTCATTCATTTTGAATTACACTTGTTCAAATTTCAGTGTTCGACATGCTGCGGTCGTATCATGCTGCGCTCAGCGTAGCACTTTATTCATGTCATGGGACATGATTTTGAATTTAATTTTTTGCATTTTATATAATTGAACAGAACATAACAGAACCATTAGCTGACAATATTTTAAATATGTCTCTTGGCAAACTAACTAAGATGAACAATTTTTAATCATTTGTTAAAGAAATTAGTGACATTCAACTTCTATAAATTTCTGTCAATTGTTTTGCTTTTTGTGAAGTTAATACATGTGCAGTTGAACTTCAATGACTCCAACTGCAATAACTCAAACACCATGGATATCTCCAACCCTTTAGGTGGTCCCTTTGTTCAAGTTTACACATAGATGGACCTTGATATCTGGAACATCCTTTAGCTCTATTTATTTTCAATGATCACTTGGGTGTTTGAACCATTAAAGATCGACTGTAGTTGCAAAATACATGTAGATATTCAAGAGTTGTATCATGAAATTTTGATTTGTTTTGCAGGTGCTCCGAGCTGAAAACTTATCCACTGATTTATTCAAACCATTCCAGTTTGAGTGGAACTAACCTTATACTGGTATAATGATGAAAGGTGCCATATAACAGACAATCAAACTTAATAAGTACACATTTGTATACTTGTGTTTAAATTTTGCCATGTGTAAATGACTTGATTTAAGAATTTGATGTTCATAATTTGCATTGGTTACTACTTTGGCTTTTAAAATCATAGCTTTTAACTTTTTTTATTCTGTTTAATGAATATTCTGTTAGAAGTATCATATGTTATAGATTGTTTACAGAAATTATAATGCCAGAATGAAATCTTATTTCAGTTTGGTTCCATATGTAACATTGGTTTCATTCTGGCAGTGTGTTCATTCCATTTGGATAAAAATCCCTGGGGTGGAATTTCCACAACATTCAAATACATGTAGTGAATACCCTCCAAATAAACAGCAAGGTAGAAATGCACCAAGAACATGTATTAACATATACCAGGACATTTTACACAGTGGAATGAAAGTGTTCTTACTCCTTGTACTTGGAAAATATAGGAAAGGAGTGGTTTTTGAAGAATTGATAATTTTCTCATAACAGATGCAAATAATTTTTTTTCAATTTCAATATACTGACAAGATATACAAATGCATTAGGATTGCTTATTTTTCAGTTGAATTTAATAACAATTTTCATGACAGTTTGATATTTTGTTATATGCTTTCATGCGAATATAACAAAAATAACCACTTCAAAATAAAAGTTGGTGTAATACTATTCATATAGTTTCCATAACGAGAACTAGTTAATTATGAAATTTCTCACATCGAGTTAAATAAATTTTTCAAATGTTTGAAAGCGAGGCTTGCAGAGCTATTAAACATTTTAAAATTTATTTAACGAGATGTGAGAAATTTCATAATTAACGTGTTTCAGTTTTGGAAACTGTTTCTCTAATGACTGGATGAAAAACACCGAGGATTGTGTTCCAAATAAATTTGGCGGGAAATTTCACTAAACTTGTTCTCCTCTCTAGAGAGGAGAACAAATGTTTCCACACCGTTCTGGAAATGTGAAAACTGGATAGAAATTAGAGAAAAGTGTATTTCTACCTTGCTAAGGGGTCTCAATGGGGGGTCCCTTTCCAAAAATCCCTGCAATATTTTTCAACTTTCCTGTTTCACAAACGGGAAAATATTTTACAAGGGCCCTTAAACTATTTCCCTTTTCCCGGTTCACGGATTTTTTTTTCAGCGTTTCCCACTCACCCCCTACACTCTTTTCCATTTTCACTGGCACTTTTTTGTGACGATCCCATTTCCTGTTCACTTTAATTCTCTCAAACCCCATTGAGACCCATTGCTAAGTATGTTTATTCTGCTTGTGACATCCTGCTCTAGTCCTGAAAGTAGCTACCTACAGTGCAATAATAAACTTACTGGTACATTCATTTTATAACTTTTAACCATGGGAAGTGGCTTCCGATAATGTGTTCTGTTATTTTTTTTAATTACAACTTCACGCCTATGTTAGTTATTAGAAATCTACAAAACTTAAAAATAATAATGATTTAAACTATGACGTCATTATTGTTTGCTTGAACATGTTGAAACATCATATTTTTCTGTTGAAAATGCAACTTCTGGGTACAAATTATGCACCCGGAAATCCCAAAATTGGACGATACTTACAAACCCTATAATGATACAAACTAGATATATGCATACCGAAATGTTAAGATAACATGCCCTAATGATCAAATTGTCCAGTACTGCTTTAATGAAATTCAGCACTGTGTGTTTCAGTTTTTGGGTAAACTGAAATCTATCTGAATAATTTTAGGGTGTTCCTTTCAGAATTTGTTTCCAATATATTTTTTTTGTTACAAAATTGCTGCCAACATACTTAAATTTAGAACCATTAAAAAAGCATGTGTCCATCAAAAATTTTTGATAGATAAGTCAGTCAGCCATTATGGTGCATTAACTGTAGTTTGATTTACAATTGTCGAGCATTTACTTAATCATTTTAGGTGTTAACACTTCAATATGTGATATTTTCAGGTGCTAGACAATATTGTTTATTTTTTATGCTTTTATGATATACCTCCATATTTATGTATTGGTCCTCTATATTTTAAATCCTTCTTGCCTAAAAATAACTGATAGACCTACAGAAGCTAGTCATGTAAAATTATAAACTGACTGCACTCCTTGCAGGTGTTGTATTATAGTTCCCTTTTTCAGGGTATTTAATTTCCTCTGTTGATCTCAGTTAGTGTATTTTCAATATGCGAAAAATGTGGCATTACTAATTCATATCGATTCTCCAAATGCACAATTTACAAGTAATTATACCCCCCGCAATGAAGTTGGGGGTATATTGGAATCACCTTGTCTGTCCGTCTGTCCGTCCGTCCGTCCGTGCGTCCATCACTCTGTCCGTAGACATTTATCCATAGAAATTATCTCGGAAACCCTTTAATATTTCTCAATGAAATTTTGTATGCGTGTTTGTAACCATAAGAACTTGTGCATCTTTTATTTTCAGAATGATTCATTGATTTTTTAAAAAGTTATAGCATTTTTGGTATTTTCCAACTTAGAATTTATACTGAAAAAATTTGTCCGAAGCTTATCTCGGAAACCCTTGCGAATATCTTTTTCAAATTTCGTCAGAATGTTCATTATCATATAAACATGTACACTTTGTATTATCAGATTGATTCATTAAGTTTCGAAAAAGTTACAGCTACTTCAATATTTTTGTACTTAAGTACCCATATGGAAATTTTTTGTCCGGAGGCAATCTCAAACCCTCTTTAAAATATCTTTTCAAATTTTGGCAGAATATGTAGTACCTTATGAACATATGCACCTATTATTTTCAGACTAATTCATCAAATTTTGAGAAAGTTATTGCCGCTTTGGTGTTTTCAACTTTGTATATTTTCTGGAAAAAAGGGGGGAGGTATATCATAGTGTTAATACTTGTATTGTGTCCACACTTGTACTGTGTCCACACCTGTATTGTGTCCACACCTGTATTGTGTCAACACACACTTTAATTTGCACTTACCATATTGAATCAGGATTCAATGAGCGGGGGGTATAACTGGCTGCCATTTGGCGACAGCTCTAGTTACATATAGATTCCACAACATCATCGAGTGAGAAACCACATTTCTTCACTAGAGATAGTTTCAAATTTTAAATATGAGGCTTCCCAAGCATTTTAAATATTTGAAAATTTAACTATTGAGAGTGTTAAAATGTCGTTTTTCATTAGATACTTATGTAATCTGTCTCTCTTATGATTTTAAGATATTTCATGAAAAGATATGGAGTAAATGAACAGAATCAGAATCAGAATATTTTATTACCAAATTAGGGCCCCAGGAGGGCATGATACATCAAACATCAAACATGAGACCACAACACATATGAAAACTCAAACTGCAATAATTTTAATGAGCTGTATGGCCATTTCGGAAATTAATTCCTCATCAGCAGCACTAGAACCCAACATAGGATATCCACAATTTCAAAAAATGTTTAAAATGCATAAAACCAAACGAAATCTGACTAATCAGAAATATCAATTACAGCTAAGGACAAAACTTCGATGGAAGGAGTGAAACCTTAGGTTTTAGAATTTACATTCATTTAGATGATAGTAATTGATCAAAGTGTACACATGATAGATAATCTCATGTACAAGTACACCATATCTAAGAAAAATAAAGAGCATACATCTCTAATACAAGGAATTGTTTTACCAACTTCACACTGCATTAAAAGACAAACTCCTGTATAAAATATTTCATGAAAGGATATGGAGTAAATGAACATGAGACCACAACACATATGAAAACTCAAACTGCAATAATTTTAATGAGCTGTATGGCCATTTCGGAAATTAATTCCTCATCAGCAGCACTAGAACCCAAACATAGGAAATCCACAATTTCAAAAAATTTTAAAATGCATAAAACCAAACGAAATCCGAATAATATGGCCATTTCGGAAATTATTCACCATCAGCAGCACTAAGACAATACTTGACTCCTTTTCTGCTGATCGGAAATAAATGTGTTTTTTAAGTGTGACATCATCAGGGATGGTTGCCTTTTTCAATGGCATTACAATGGCAAAATTGAAAGACTGCAGACAAATTTGACGTGATAAGTGAATTTCAAACAGTCATTGACCGAAAACAACATTCTCTCTAATGAGAAAAAAAGTATTTCTGCCACTGTTCAGGAAACATTAAAACAGGACAAAAATTAGAGAAAAGAAAAGTACCACAAATGGATGCTACAAACCATAACAAGATTGGATAAAAATGTTCTACATTTATAATTATTTTACATGAAAATGATTGTTTCTTTAGCTATGTAATGCCAGTTTGGTAGTTCCATTGTCAAACAATGGAAGGCAACATGTCTTTTTAATGAAGTTGAAAGAAATTCGAAACTATATAGAAATTTGAAACCATAGTGCCAAACAGTTTAAGTAAAATGTACATAGTGGTTAAGTGATGGATATAAACAATTCTTGTAAGAACACACCTGTCAAATGTTACTATTTGTTCTGTTTTCATTATAAAATAAACAAATTTCAAGTTTTTTTTAAAGAATAAATACCATATTTTACTGAAAATAGGTCTATTACATCCACAATGCCATTGAAAACAGGATTTTTATTTTTATGTGTATGAATAGTGTTCAATTTTATAGAAAGTCACATTCCACTTTGTTATCTGTGTGTTAGAGTGATAGGGAATGTTAAAAGGTACAGGAGGACGCCAAAGTTTTTGATTGATAAATTGATGATGAAACTCTCTTTAATTATATAGATAGTTGTGATTAATCACATCCTCCCAAGTCAGGTGTTCTGAGTCCATTTATGTTCCCTCAAAGGAATATACATTGACTCAAGACATCTGACTTGGGAGGATATGATTAATGGAGTTAAATTAATGAGAATAAATAATGTTTTTATTTCTGTAAGAAGTGATGTTACAATACTGTTGCCAGTGTTGTAAAGTAAATGTTTTGGCAAATTATCATGGAAAAAATAATTCACAGTAGAATTTCATCAAAAATCTCAAAAATCTTTGCAAAAAAAAAACAAAAAAAAACAATATTATATATAAAGAAGCATCACTTAACAGTGGTGTTAGATATCAAGAAAAGTTCTGATGTCCAGCAACAGAACATAATAAATTCTTTGCTGAACAATTTCTGCCACTCATTTAATCCTATTGTGTTGTTTGACACATATTGATATTCATAATGTTTGATTAACTTTACTTTAGATTAGTGTCAGATCTTTTTCTCTATTGAGCTGACCATTTACCAATGATCAATATATTGTTATTTTTTATGCATAATTCATTGTCTCTGTGTGTGTGTGTGTGTGTATTTGACTTGTTATATGATATATATGATTTTTATAATTAAAAGTTTTTTACCTACATATAACTTTATTTAATAAAAAGAAACGTTTCATAGAAAAATTAAATCAATATCAGTGACCTGACAGCTTACTTCAGCTAAGCCATTGTGTGAGGAAATTAGGAAACATTCCAGGTTTCTTGAACTTCTTCTTTAATCTCTTCTGCATAGGTGAGCATTCCCCTATAATTCCTCTGTCTTTTGACTTTTCATCTAAAGATCCCCTCTGAAACAACTGTGCCATTTGGAACAAAACATGTCACTATTCTTAGGTGGTTTAATATTATACCCTATTGGAAAATCATTCAAAGATCTTCTCTAAAATTACTTGGCTATTTAAAACCAAATTCAGATAAAATGGTCCTTGGGTTGCTCCGTTTAAAATGTTTACCAAGTCCACATGTCATTCAAGATAAAAAACCCTTTAATATTAGACCTGACGGGAAAAATGATTTAAAGATCTTCTCACCTAAAGTCACTGGACCAATTTAATGGACCTTCAATGCCCCCTTCCAATAAGTTGTCCACCAGGTCTGTCCCTCATACCAGATTGCCACCAGTTGGGAGAATAGTTCAACATGGACTCTATAAAATGCATCCAGAGATCTTTTCTCCTGAAAGCACTTGACTTGACCAATTGGATCCAAACTTGGTCATTATATTTCTTTGGTGGCCCTCTTTCAAATTATGATCAGCAGGTTAAAGTAAATCAATAATGGTTGCCAGCAAGAGCACAGTTTAACATTGCATCCTATGGGAAAAATCTTTCAAATGTCTTCTCTGAAGCTAATGATGAAAACAAATAAAACTAAAATAGGAGGTGCACATCTACATTATGCCATAAAGGCTGTGTTAAAGTTTCATGAAAATATTCAGGAGGAGTAGTGGATAAGAGATGGGTACCTACTTGTAATACCCCAAAAATCAATCAAATCAAATTCTGAAATAGGAGGTGCACATCTACATTATGTCAAAAAGACTGTGTCAAAGTTTCATAAAAATCTATTCAGTGGTTCAGGAGGAGTAGCGGATAAGAGACGGGTACCCACTTGTAACGTAATGGCTAAGTCAATGTTTTGCTATGGGAAACCCCAAAAATCAATCAAATCACATTCTGAAATAGGAGGTGCAAATCTACATTATGTCATAAAGACTGTGTTAAAGTTTCATGAAAATCTATTCAGTGGTTCAGGAGGACTAGAGGATAAGAGATGGGTGCCCTCAGGTGTAACGGAAAGACGGGCGGATGGACGGACACCCCCATCACTATATACCCCCACTTTTCAAGCAGGGGTATAATAAGCCACATTCTGGCCCTAAGATGGATAGCTTAAAAAATGTGTCTGGGGATTTTAACCTTATCAAAAATGTCAGTTAGTGAGAGACATAAGTTTAAAATTGGTCCCGAGGGGAAACACATTTAAGATCTTCTCTTATTACCTATCTGGCCATTTAGAATCAAAACTTGGTCACATTTGTCCTTAAAAGGACAGTTGTCAATATTAGCTTCAGATATTTGAAGGGTTTTTCCCATAGGATGCAATCAAATCCAAACTTGGCCTTAATATTCTTAATATTCATACAAAAAGTTTTTCAGGTCTGCACCTTATCCACCAGGCAGAACATAGTTTTATCATTGGACTTTATGGGAAAACACATTTAGATATTTCTGCTCTGAAAAAACTGAGCCAATTGGAACAAAACTTTGGCATTAAAGTCCTTAGATGATCCCTACAAAAAAGATATTTGTACAATTCTCACTTTATCCTTTGTTCCTGTAGTTTACTGCCATTGTTTTATCCAAGATGGCCACCAGCAGGAAACATAGTTTTAACATTGGACCCTATGAGACAACACATTTGAGATATTCTCTGAAACTATTCAGCCAAATGGAAATAAACTTGGCCACAATAGTCCTGAGGACGTCCTCAACAAAAAAATTGTTTTTAAGGTTGGCACCTTATCTAAGATGACCGCCAGCAGGAAACGTAGTTTTAATGTAGGACTCGTAAAGAAAACACAAGTAGCGATCTCTTCCCCTGAAACTACTGAGACAATTGGAAAAGGCACAATAGTCCTTAGGTTGTCTTCTACAAAAAGTTGTTTTTTAGGTTCACAGCTTATCCAAGATGGCCGCCCGTGAGGAACAGCTTAACATTGGACCCTAGGGAAAATATTTAAAGATCTTCTGCAATGAAACTAACGAGCCAGTTGGGATTACACTGTGTCACAATAGTCCTTGGGTGATTGCATAAAATAAAATTGTTTTCAGGATCTCATCCAAGATTACCCCTAGTGGGGAACATGATTTAACATTTGATGTAGGAAAACATATTCAATATATAGTCCCTGGAAAAACGAAATAACAAATATGTTTTGTTCAAGTCTTTCAATATAGTTGTGAAGAAGTAAGTGAGAAAAGAACCGTCAATCCAAAACGAATAATCCAAGGACAATGGCAATATCGGAAAAAATAAAGAAACAGAGACACAACATGAGTACGGCACAGAAAAGAAAAATGAAGACACACACACACACACACACACAAAGATGAACAACTCAGACCCAATAAAAAACATGGTTGATATCAGGTGTACCGGTAGAGTAAGCATATCCTACTTCTTATAAGACACCAGCCGTGTTGACGGTAGTGAAGTCAAATCCGTGATAAATTAACAGTTTGATGGTCACTTAGAAATATCGAACACCAATGTGAAGATGGAAGACAATAATTTTTCCCCTGTAAGTATTCAGATTTCGATGCATTTACTCCGTAATTCGTTAATTTTTGCACACCTTACCATAAAAGTGACAATATACAGATAATATATCCCTGGCTATATCTAGTACATCACTCAGTAAAAAAAGTTTCATACGGGGTATATCATCCAAAGGTCATCTTGGAAACCACAGGGCCAATTGGAACCAAACTTTATCACGACGACCTTTATGAAAACAGTTACTGATATGTACGCTTTTAATCCAAGATAGCTGCCAACGCAGAACATAGTGAAACATTGAAAAATGTGTTAAAACTCATTCAAAAATCTTTTCTGAAAATACATGTACTTGGCCTTTTGGGATTAAACTTGGTTATAATTATCCTTCGATTCTCATCTTTAAGGATTATGACCGGCATACATTGGCCTCAGCCGGACGGGACGCATAGTTTATCATTGGGTCCCATAAAACACTCTCAAAGATTTTCGTTTCCGAAATCCATTTCCCAATTGGAAGCAAACCTGGTTACAAATCCGTTGTGAAAGAAATTTGTCCTGGAGGTGTTTGAAAAAAAATCTGTGACAATTACTGCGGGTCAAGTAGAATTTTAGCATAGTTGTAGGTTTTTGGCTGCGCTCTTTGAAAGGGTTTTGATTTGTTAGAATTCGATTGTGTATTTTATAATTACTCTTTGAAACGTTCCTCTACTACTATCGAGAATTTAATTTGATTAAATCTATCCAAATTATGTGAACGGTTGTATTATGAATTCCCATGAATTATTTAATGAAGACCCTTTATAGTTCTAGATGACAGATCATTATGTAATTTCAACAAAATGTTTTGGACACAAAAACAATGTTGTTATTCAACAAAGACATCAGCCATTTTTGGAATTTAGGGTCATAAGGAGTCAACATTTTTAACACATTTGCATCAAGATAATTAAGACATAATGCCTTTAAAAAATACATACAAGCAATATTTTCGGTCCGTTTCTAGCTCACATGGCTATCGCCAAAGAGAGCTTTTACCAATTCCAATTTTGATGAATTTTCCCAAAGTATCAAAGACCACTTATTTTTTAAAGCATTCTACCAAGCAACAATACCTGTAGGAATTTGTATCTAAAAGTACACAATATTTCATTGATTGGATATCAAAAATATTTGATTCCAGTTTTAGTAAATTTCCTGAAAGTCTCAAAGACCACTTTTTTTTTCGGAATTCTATATTGAAATCAAATTCCGATAATTTGATTTAACTACTATGAACATTTCCAAAATATTCGATTCCAATTTAGGTAAATTACCTGAAAGAGTCAAAGACCACTTTTTTTAAAAAACATATCTAACAAGCATACTTTTAGACAACAATTGGATTTCCAATCAAAATATTTGATTAAAATTTGGGTAAAAGATCATTCATTTCTTGAAATTCTACTGAAAAACAATATATACTTGATTTCTTTTCAGTAAAAATGGTGACTGAATCGATAATTTGATTTAAAAAAA
>MJUU01030479.1:74339-84902 GCA_002080025.1 Modiolus philippinarum
TCTTATCAATTCGCACGATGCGTACAGTGTCTACGGTTGGTGAGATATTTATCACTGTAGAAACAATAAACGCCTTATACAGACCAACATTCATTTTTTCTATCGCAATAATGTCTTATCAATTCGCACGATGCGTACAGTGTCTACGGTTGGTGAGATATTTATCACTGTAGAAACAATAAACGCCTTATACAGACCAACATTCATTTTTTCTATCGCAATAATGTCTTATCAATTCGCACGATGCGTACAGTGTCTACGGTTGGTGAGATATTTATCACTGTAGAAACAATAAACGCCTTATACAGACCAACATTCATTTTTTCTATCGCAATAATGTCTTATCAATTCGCACGATGCGTACAGTGTCTACGGTGTTTGAATATTTATCCTGTAATAATACTGGACAATGTTCCTTACTAGTATATGAAAGTATGTTCGTAAAAATATGTACTAGTTGTCTGAAAAAAAATAATGTGAGCCCTGTCATTTGAAAAAGGGGCGTTTTGATCACTACAAACAAGGATACTGAAATGTTGTGCAAGAATCATATACGAAGCTCAATGACGAAATTCTAATTTTCCAAAGGAGTGAAAATATCTAAGTATTACAAACTGTGGAAAATGCAACTGCAGCATGATGCTACCACCCTCCCAAGTCATGTGTTCCGAGTCCACGTAGTTGAAGTACTAAATAAAAGTGAAATGAACGAAATGACGCCACAACTAACTCTTCCGGTGACTTCAAGATGAAGAACCATTTCTGTTACCCAAAAAGAGTTGTTGTCGAATATACATCGTCTAATTTGAACGCAAAAAAGGGTTTGGGGCTTCATAAACTCAAACTTCATTAAGACAATGCTTAGAACTATGTACATGTATTGCACAATTTTTTAACTTAAAAAAAATAAATAAAGGGTCAAGTAGGGTCGGCACGCCCAAACCAATTTAGTTAACATTGTAGAAACAATAGCCAAATGCATTTATCACATAGAACTTATATACGGCATCTAAAATCACCGAGTGGGCTGCAAAGTAAGAAGAAGTGCCATTATTTATGAAAGAATAGCATTTTAATACATTTTCACAAAAATTTTGATCAAAATACACCTTGCAATCAATTAACCACCTAATAATCCAAGACTCGTAGAAAAAAAGTAACGCTAGATACGAAAATTTAACCCTAAGTCCACTACGTTCCCGTGGGGGTTAAGACTTGCTTAATGGGTCCAAGTCGTAACCCTCACGGGAAAGTAGTGGACAGAGATATCTTATCTTCCAGTAACGCATGCACCATACCATAACAGAATCGGGAAAATACACATCGAAATTTACAAAAGAAAACTATACATTGGTTTGCCTTCAGTGTCTGATTGGGTTTGTTCGTCTCCACTGCCGTCATTTAACAATACCTCTGCATCCGCTGATTTTGAAGACGATGAATTTTCGGAACTATCGTCATCAGAAGAGTTTGAATCACAACTTATGCCTGAAAGTCTATTTGCGCCTTTACTACTACTCTGTCCTTTCATTAACAGATCTTTAAGTGGAACTTTACTATAGTCAGTCGGAGATTTCAATGGAGATTGCAGAGTTTCGCTGATATTCGAAGCTTCAGTAGAACTGAGAGGCAATGTTAAACCACGATCGTTTTTGATATGTGACAGATTGCGTCTTACATTAGTTTCTTCAGATGACGGTAAAGACGTTTCTCCTGTAGAAACTGACGGATGCATTGATGGTTGTGATGTTTTATCCAAGTTATGAGATAGCACTTTGTCTTCGTCTTTTGTTGTATGTGGCTGTCGAATCGAAGCGCTACTTATTTCTTGAAAAGTAGAACTCGTAAGTTTCGGTCGTGGATAACGGAATTTTGGAGGCTGAATTTTATACACAGCACTATTGCCTGTATTTTCATCATCCGGTTTTTCAATATATGCAGATGTAGTCATACTAGAAACATTGTCCCTTTGACGGTCGTTTGCTTTGGTAAGATTTTCATTTTTCCCTTCATCAAGTATTTTTATTATTGCCATTTGAGAATACGGCAAGGTTGCACTTTTAGGTCTTTCTTTATTCATCCCATTTGTTTGTCTTAAGGAGCTCGTCCTAGGCGGTTTTGGAGGAGGTTTATTCGGTATTGAAGAAGCCCGCGAAAAGCTTTTACTAGCCGGTCTAAACTTCTCCGTTGTTTCCGGTTTTGTGTCTTTTGGTAAAGTTTGCAGAATAGTTTGATCTATATCTATGCTTAAATGTCTAGAAGAAAGTGATTTTCCGCGCGCAAATTCTCTTTCTCTCGAATGCTGGAAACTTTTTGTTCTTTTCGGTTTACCGTCGTTTATACTTTCCTTGATAACATCCGAATTTCGTGAGAATCCTTTATACATGACACCTTGCGGATCAGTTTTAGTGGTTTTGTATTTTTGCAACAGATCATGTTTCTCGGAAGCGGACAAATGTGGCGCGCATTTATCATCTGGATCAGAATTTGCTTGACTACGAACTACTGAATCAGTTGAAAACTTTCGCACGTTTTCTGGTTCTAAATTGCCACTTCCAGATAAGCTACTCAAGTTAGAACTAAACACTAATGGATCGGACAGAAGATTTGAGATTCCGGAATTTGCTGATGTGACCTGAGTCTCTAACGCTGCCGAAAGACATTGTAGTGCTTCTTGCTCTGCAGCAATTTCCTTTGTTCGAGTGAAGTCATTGTCTTCGGATAATGATATCCTATTTGACGCACTGTCATGTACCGACAATGAAATCGACCCGGTGTCTATCAAATCATCTGTCAGGGTCAATGGCAAAAGGGGTTCGCTGAGTTCATCATCTTTCATCACTTCCTCGTACGGAGGAAGCCCGTCTAAATCATTATCTAGAGGTTCTAAATTATCATTTACGGGAACGAAAATTCGGTTGTTATCAATAATATCTTCATCAGCAGCCACAGCCTCAGATTCTGATTGTGTAACTGGTTTATTTGCATATCTATCCGGGCTTCGATTGTCATGTGACAATCTCTGGTGCCGTTCTCTCTCTGACGAATGCCTCCGACTTCTATCGGACGATGATCTGTCGGACGATCGTCTCTGATGTCGTCTTTTGTCTTGACGATTTCTATCTCTTGAGCGGTTAGTGCCCGAAGAAGTGCGCTGAGTTCCAGAACAGTGTGCTTCTGAGGTAGAATGGTGAGCTCCTGAGCTAGGTCTATGGTTGCTAGAACTGGTACCATTTTGCCTCTTTTGTCTTGATGACATCAGAGGAGCCGAGCTTGACTGGCTTCCCCGTACATCTCCTCTTTGAAATCCCGTTGTGTTTTCAGTATTTGCGGAGGTTGCAGATAATTTTGGTTTTGGTCGACAACAAATGTGTTTAACAGAAATTACAGAAGACATAAGAGACAATATTAATTGTAATATCCCTGTCCCTAACAACATCCCATGAATCATCTTAGTGTTGGGATGAAGATACAGAACTTCATGATAAAATTTACTGTCATACACAAGTCCGCCTATAGATAATGCAATAACTCCAAGAGACACCACACATGCAAACAACGAAAACGTCATGAATGTTTTTACAACACAAACTCCTTTTCTTTGTGCGGAAGCGATTCCAAAGAACCCAGTTGTTACAATTAGTGCTCCACTCCATATTCCAGTAGCCACGTAATATCCCCATATTTTATTCACTAGTCCGATCACAGAGAGGGCAATGCTAGCTACACCGACAATCAATGATACAATCGAAATGGCAAGGACTTTATAGGTTGGAAAATTAAACAATAGTCTTACACGTAATGACATTCTCGTGTCAGTTCAATATTCATGTCGTCTGCTATAATATTATAATCCGCAGTATCGAATCTTAAGTTAACGCCTAAATTACTTTTCTGTAACACATTTACCTGACATCAGCTGTCACAGGGCAGTCAATCAATACATATTGAATATTAAATGAAAAATGCGTCCCCTCGTTATCATTCAGATTATGTTTGGTAGTAGAATGATGTGTATCCTTTCATCAAAATCAGTTGTTTGCACAAACAATTATATCGGACTTATTTACAATTGTTGCTTCATTCATACCTGTGCAGGTAAACTTACACCAAGACACATTTGTAAAGATTCATTCGATTGGTTGATGACATCACAACTATCCAATAGTTAATGGTTTTATATGCCTATCTCATGTTGGTAGGTCGTATGACCCAAAAGTGTATGATACACCACAACGCAGTGAAATCCAACAGATGAAGACCCGAATCCTATTAGAAGTCAATTACTAAACTTCTGCTTATATTTTTCACAGGTAATTCTACAATTCGATGAATTTGGCAGTAAAGCGTTAGAGGTATGTTTAAAATTCTCAAGATAGCTGGGGAAAAAGAAGATTGTTTTTTTCTGTAATTTAATATTATGATACAATCCAATATTTAAGCATAATATGTGGTCATCTATCTCGTTTTCCCAATATAAAGATTCCAATGACTGTTTATATCCTTAACCTGTGCAACTTAGTGTGGACAAAAGAATATGTTTTGTGAAAATTTTGATAAAGAGTAAGTGTTTTAAAATAATCACTATGGAAATCAAGAAATTTCGAAATTGAAAAAATAGTTCTCATCGATCGAAACGATGATTGTTTGATTTTCCTTCGTTAATTCCGTTTTAGGTACAGGGAGGCTTAGTCTACCGAAGTATATACATACAGATGCAACTTTGAGAAATGACATGGACAATTTCAAAGGAATTTCACATGGAGTAAGACCAGGTTCATCGTACCATAAATGGCTCCTTCTATGCATAAATCCCACTATTAATTACATGTATCTATTAAAATAAACATTTGTGAAATTTCTTTTTCTTGAACAATAAATAAAGCTGTTATATCACATATTGTCAAATTTTATTAGAATGTTTATATTGAAAAATAGCAGCGATGACAAAAATAGAATTTAATAGTCATGAGGCTTAAAGCTGAAGTGGATATTAGTACTTGCGTTTCTCTAATGATATGTCAAGTTTAAACCGGTTTCGACCCGTTAGATACATTTTCTTTATTCAACGTATGTTGAATAAAGCCTCGTGCTATTTCCTGCCAAATCAATTCGGAATACAATTCTCTGTGTTTATCATTGATCATTAGAGAAAAAGTTTACACCACTTTATCCCGATTATTACCATATTTTATCCACTCTCGATAGTTAAATTTAAAAATTTTAAAATGCTCGGCAAGCCTCGTTAAATCATGTGACAATATGGTGGTCAGACGTATTTTTGACCCTAGTACATAATATGTTGAATATTTACAAATTTCGGAGCTATAATGTCTGCAAATAATGCCAAAAGGAAAGACATTAGTTTACTTAATGATTCCGAAAGTAAAAATCCAGTAAAAAGGAAACCTAAGAAGAAAAACAAGGGTAGTTCCGGTGTGCAAACTGATGTAAACAAACCGTCTGATACAAAAACCGGTTCGAATAGTGTGTCCTCAAAACAGACAATAAACAATAATACCATGAATAATAACAACAATCAATCACAATTTAACCAGGCTGACATACAATATATGTATCAACAAGGACCTTCGTTTCCATTCACCCAGCAACAGCAATTTTGCTCTAGTCCAACGGGAATGCACCCCCTCCTGCTATGCAGCATATCTCGCCAATTATGCAGTCACAAAACCAGCAGCAGAAACCACCGTGGGTTGATGAACTTTTTAAACGAATGGACGTATTTCAAGAGAAATTAAATAAAATTGATCAAATAGATGAACTTGTTACTTCAATGAACTCCAAAATTATTCATTTAGAATAAAATACTAAATCACTTGATGATCGCTTAGAACAGGTAGAGAGGTGTACTCAACTCGTCAGTGACGATTATGACTATAACGGAACTTAAAACTGAGGTGAAAAATATTTCTAGGTCATTAAAAGCTAACAGTAAAGATGTCAATAAATTTGAAAATGATCTTCGTGAGCATATGGCTGATATGAAAAATGAAAATGATAAACTAAAGGAAAGTGTAATCGATGTCCAAATAAAGTCAATGTCTAACAATTTGATATTTTACAATATTCAGGAAAGTGATGGTGAAAATGAAAAATGTGAAGATGTAATTTTGAAATTTTGTAAAGATACAATGAAGCTTGGCAACATTGAACAAATACGTTTATCATATGCCTATCGTTTGGGTAAAAAGGGTCCGAAAATTCGACCAATATTAGTGAAATTTGAATCCCTTGCCCACCGTGAACTCGTGCGAAAGAATTCTAAGATTTTAAAAGGTTCGTCTTATGGTATATCGGAGCAATTACCGATTGAAATTCAAAATCGAAGAAAGGAACTTTTACCTACAATGAAGACATTGAGGGACCGTGATGTTAAGGCGTACTTTGTTAGAGACAAAATCTTTGTTGGCGGACGAGAGTATAAGGAATAGCGGTCATCCAGAGAGCAACCATATGTACTTAAATGTTTATCGTGGAATATTAACGGTTTAGAGTCATGTTATGACGATTTCGATTTTCTTGATTTAATAAACGATTTTGATGAGATAACCAATTCCTTGATATAGATGGTTTTCATAAAGTCACTATTTTAAATAGAAAGAAAAATATAGGTCAAAGAACTGAAGGAGGTATTGCTGTCTATTGTAAAAATTATATACATTCTGGTATTATAGTAGAAAAAGAACTTGAGTACGGTATTGTGTTGATTAAATTTTGTAAAAACTTTTTTAACATGACTGAGGATATTTTTGTTTGTTTTTCTTATATTCCACATGAGAGGTCTAATTATTATAATATAACTGATAATGATTTTCATAATGATATTGAAAATATTGTTCTTGAATATTCAGATAAAGGTATTATACTTGCATGTGGTGATATGAATAGTCGAACAAGTGAATTGTCCGATATTCTAGATAGTGATAATTTAGATAGGTTTATTGATACTGTTGAGTCCGATGTGATACCCATTATTTCTACACGAAAATCGATGGACAAAGTTGTAAATGCGTTTGGTCGAAAACTTATACAGATGTGTTACAATACTAGTTTTACTATTGCAAACGGTAGACTCGGAAGTGATTCTGATGGTAAATTTACTTTTTGTTCATCTACAGGTCAAAGTGTGAACGATTACTTGCTTATATCCCCCGATAATTACGATTTATTAACGGATTTCGATGTATTAGATATAAATGAATTTTCTGACCATGCTCCTTTATCTTATAGTATATGTATTCCTGATAAAATTCAGATAAATAATATTCCGAGAACTAATAAATTTCTTAAATGGGATTCGTCCAGAAATGGGGAATATATTCAACATTTGTCACGAATTTTCTTTGGTCCAAAACATTAATAATATTGATGATGTTAATAATGTTGTGAAAGAAATAAGCCGTGTGCTATACGATAGTGCGTTTGCGGTATTTGGAAAATCAGTACTTATTGGAAATCCGGCTACAAATGTCTTAACTAATGAATGGTTTGATGAAAGTTGTAAGAGTGAACAACTGAAGTTTCATACAGCTCGTAATTTTTACCATCGTCATCGTACAGATGCTAACCGCCAAAATTACATTTTAGCTCGAAATAAATATAACAAAACCAAAAGACTTGCTCGTACAAATTTTAAACACGCGAAAGGCCGTGAACTTTGTGAAGTTGCCAAGACCAACCCGAGAAAGTTTTGGAATTCGATTAAAACACGAAATAAACGAAATTGTCCTGTTGACAGTGACTTAATGCTACACCATTTTGAACATTTGCTCGGTGGGAATTCCCCTGATATCTGAGATGAAGTTATCTATCTAATAAACAATCGTGATTTTTTAAATGATATTAACATTGAAACGCTTGATAGTGAAATCTCTGAAGAGGAAATAATTCGATCTATACGTAAACTTAAACCAGGAAAAAGTGCTGGAAATGACAATTTAATTAGTGAGATATTTATGTCTAGTCCTAACTTTTTTAGTCCAATTTTGAAAGTACTTTTCAATTACATGTTCGAAAGTGGAATATTTCCAGATTATTGGTCTGAAGGAATCGTTATTGCCGTTCCAAAGAGTGGAGATTTATCAGATCCGAATAATTACCGTCCTATTATTTTAGTTAGTGTTCTTTCAAAACTGTTTACGTCAATTTTAACGAATAGATTGGTATATTGGGCCGAAGACGAAGAGAAGATTATAGACAACCAGTTTGATTTCCGTCCTGGACGTTCTACAATCGACGCAATCTTTATTTTACATGGAATTATTACACATCTCTTACAGCAAAAGTCCAAATTGTATACTGCCTTTATTGACTTTCGAAAGGCTTTCGATAAAGTGATACGAAGAATACTCTGGTATAAACTCTTACAAAATGGTGTTAGTTCAAAATTTATTGCAATTATAAAAGCTGTATATGAATCCGTCCGTTTAAGAATAAGAACTAATGGGAATTTATCAGATTCATTTGAAAACTTTCTTGGCGTCAAGCAAGGTGAACCATTATCACCGTTATTGTTCTTATTTTTCATAAACGATATCATCCAAGATATTCATGTTGACAATAATGAAGATATTTTCAAACTGAATTATTATTTGGTGTATTTAATATTATTTGCTGATGATACCGTTTTGTTTGCAAAATCTCCAGAAACACTGCAATTATTGCTTGATAAGCTTGCTATATACTGCATTACCGTTAACATAGATAAAACTAAAGTAGTTATCTTTCGTAATGGTTGGCAGCTAGTAAACAATCAATTCTTTTTTAATGGAGATGTGTTGGAAATAGTTGACTCGTATATATATTTAGGAATGCTGTTGTATTCAAATGGTAAATTTGTTAAAACTCAAAAGAGGATTTCACAACAAGAAACTCGTGCACTTTCGTCTCTATTGAATTCTTTTAAACGAATATTTATTGGAACAAAGCAGAAGTGTTTTCTGTTCAATGCTATGGTTGGATCAGTATTAAACTATGCGTCTGAGATATGGGGGTTTCATCGGGCCAACGATATAGAAGTAGTCCATAATTGCTTTTGTCGTTCTGTTCTAAATGTTGGTAAATCTACACCATTAGTATTTTTATATGGTGAACTTGGTCACCTACCTATGTGTATTTTAAGAAAGTATAGAATTGTAAAATATTGGTTACGTATAATTAATGAACAGCCAAGTATAGTGTATGATATTTACAAATTATTATGTGTTGATGCATCAAATGGTAAAACAAATTGGGCTTCGAATGTTAAAAATTTGTTGTTTTGTTTAGGATTAGGTTACATATGGGTAAACCAGGACACAATTAATGTATCTTTTGATTTTATCAAATGTCGTTTCAATGATCAATATTATCAGGATTGGTATGCCAGTGTATCTGATTGTGAGAAACTGTCTTTATTTAGTTCATACAAATTGGACTTCTGTATTGAACAATATCTAGATTATGATTTTAATGTTAATATTTTGACTAAGTTACGAAGTGGGACACTTAAGTTAAATGTTGAAAGTGGTCGTTATGATAATATACAAAGAGACTTGCGCATATGCAACTGTTGTAATTTGAACATTATTGAAAATGAATATCATTCATTTTTGTTTTGTCTTGCCCTGCATATAGAACATTAGGGTATCGTTTTTCGCCAAAATATTATTGTTCTTGGCCAAGTATCCACAAATTAAAACGTCTTATGTCATGTAATTCCATGAGTTTAACAAAGAAATTTTGTAATTTTCTTAATTCAGCATGGAAGCTGAGGTTACACATTGTTGGTTGAAAATAAGTCTATTTTTATTTTGTAACTACATTTTTGATTGTTCTCTGTCATATTTGTCACAATTGTATATTATGTCATTTTGCTATAGCTATTGTTATG
Source organism: Modiolus philippinarum (assembly GCA_002080025.1). NCBI lineage: Eukaryota > Metazoa > Mollusca > Bivalvia > Mytilida > Modiolidae > Modiolus > Modiolus philippinarum. Next base: position 84,232 of record MJUU01030479.1, read on the forward strand.
CTTTATGCAATAAAGATTCATTCATTCATTCAATTAAAATTTTAAAATTTAACTATCTCTAGTGGATAAAATATGGTGATGAATGGGATCTTGTGGTGTAATCTATATATATACCATGCGATAAAGAAAATACGGTTTAAAAAGGCACGCTGTAACACTGTGAATATATACGACGTCTTCAAAAATAATTCAAAATGTTTTCATTGCATATTGCAAGTATATGAGGCACCGTTTTACTATTGATTCCTGATTTTTTATATCAAAAAATATTTTCTGATTTCAAAAATCAATTTTCTAATAAAAAAAATCGAATTACTGATATCAGAAAATCGATTTCTTTTGTATCAGAAATTCGGATTATTTTGAGATATCAGTAAGTATTTTTTGATAAACAAAATCGAATATCGGATATCAAAAGATATTTTTATATACTGAAATCCAAACTGATTATCTAGAGCGTGACCGACACTAATAAACTAAAATGGAAGCCATATTTCGGTTCGCAAATTTGGAACAGCTTACCATATGATCTAAAAGTTTGCAAATCAATGCTTTTCCTGATTTTTAAATGGTAATGCATTGCAAAAATACTAGATTAAGTAAATATGAAGCTTATAATTGTTTTATAGAATAGAAATCTGTTTGTAGATATTTAATAGAAATATCACAAC
>MJUU01030480.1:16886-28326 GCA_002080025.1 Modiolus philippinarum
TCAAAAAATGTAACAAAAATTAAACATTTCAATAAAGCCTAAATTTGGTATTATTTGATAACAAAAATAACTAAAAAAAGTTTTATTGTTCATACAAAAGTAGTTTTATATTGCTTAAATGTGTTAATTCATTTCAAAGCTCTTATTATATTCACCAATACATTTTTTTGATGACAATAACGTAAAAATAAGATATTGAAAAGTCAAAATTAAAAAAAGTGTGGTAATAAAACTAAGGGGGGTAATTAATTTAATGTGATTACTAAAAGTCCTTTGCAATGTCCAGTAGAAATAAAATCTTAGATGAAAAAAAAACATTTGTGTATTCTGATTTTTTTGTAAATCATTGATTTCAGCTATACATATTACCTGAATTATAAGGGCAGCCCCTGCTCAATTTTTTTTAGGAAAGGTATTTATCAATACCTTTCATTATGTGATCACAGGCAGCAGCCAACCTCACACATGCGAACTATCCACATCCTAAAGAATCCCTTTTCAAAGCAAATATTTCATTTTTATTTAAATCTGAAAAACACTGAATATCAGCTGAAATTTTTCAATGAATAGTGATTTGAATGCTTACATATTTCATGGCAAGCCAAGGTTGATGTAAATTTGATTTTTCACTCTTACATGCTTTTGATTCGGTCGTATGTAGGAATTTATTCAGTAATTTGCATCTTTATTGTGAATAACTGAGGCTACGTAGTAATTCACATCAGGCTCTGTATGTATAAATGAAACACATTTTTGATATTACCACAAAGTGACAACAATACCTCTCTCAATGAAATTAATACAAGAAGAAACGGTAAATCACAACGATTTCCTTGTTTTGTAACTCTTTTAATTTTCATCATTATCAATCATGTGGCTATTTTGTTTATTATTGCTGTTCCGTTCACCCCATTTGGTGTTTTGTGAATGGAATGATAAAAGCTGTTCCTTTTGACTCCCGGATGAATTGTCTTTCCTTTACCAAATAGAAGCTGTTCCTTTTGACTCCTGGATGAATTGTCAGGATAAAAGCTGTTCCTTTTGACTCCCTGATGAATTGCATTACCATAGGCATGCAAACATGTGTGTGTTTGTGGGCTTTTTTGTTGCAAAGTCAGCCATGTACTGAATAATTTTCATTTTAGAAAATTGAAGCCAGGTATTGTTTACAACTGACATTTTCAGTTGCAGGATGCTGTTATTGCAATGAACTCAGTCCAATAACAGGGGCAATGTTACAGAATAATAATAGCTCCAACTCACTAAAATACTGTCGTCAAGGACGGCAAAATTACAAGTAATTATTATCCAATTGCAAGATGCATGTACTTTTTGACAGGATACACCAGGAGCCTCACATGCTAGAGTCTGCCTAAATGCTATACATTTTTTTGGTAAAAAATGTAACATTTTGGTATTTACAGTACTAACATTTCCTGATGGGATATTACAGGTCATATGTACTACAGAACAGTGTCATGAGTCCACATGGGGTTGTATAACATTTTCCACACTGAAAAATTTGCATAGTAGATGGACCCTCACATATAAGGCTCTCCTGTAAATTACTGTCCAAGAGTAGCTCTTACCAAAACAAGGAACAATCATACTGAAGGCACAAATTAGAAGTTTGTGAACATAAATGACAAAAAATGTTCATTTGCATCATGGGCAAATTATTCATACTACCAGACATTCTACACTAATCATTGCTGTCATAAATACCTTTCTATCAGTGCCTTTGGCACTTTGATTTAAATGGTGGTCTGAAATGGGTTGTAATGGATAGTGGAGCTTTCAGTTGCCATGGAAACCAAACCAGAACACTGAATCATTAAAAAAATAAAGGCTAAGCCAAGCGCAGCATGATACAACCGCAGCATGTCGAACACTGAAATTTGAACAAGTGTAAACTAAAACTAGATGTTGTCGGAAACGACAGCTATCCCCGCACTCCCTGTTTGACACAGAAAACAGTTGTTATACACCCTTGGCATAATTTTTTTCATTATCTTTGANTACAAAATTGGAATTATAAGGATTAAACACTGATTTTTAGGAAATTATGTATGTATAAACTCCGGCAGCTCACTCACAAACTTAACATAAAGTCCTTCGGACTTTATTCAGTTTGTGAGTGAGCTGCCAGAGTTTATACATAGATAATTTCCTAAAAATGAGTGTTTAATCCTATAAATATGCCAAAATTAAAAAAAAATATGTGTCTTTGACATTTTCAGGAAATTTACCAAAGTTGGAACCTTTACCAAAATTCCAAAAGCTTATTGCAAATCTATAGACTATATGCAACAATTCTGCATAAAGATTTGATCCCTAAATCCAAAAATGTAGGAGGAGTTTGCGTCACATACCACATGTGTCTAATCCACATCTTTTGGTCTTTGTTTAAATTGACATCATGGGGCCTCTTGTTTGCACCAAGACCAATATAAAAAATCTGAAAGCTTATTGCGCATCTACAGACTATATGCAACAATTCTATAACAAAATTAAATCCTTAAATCCATAAATGTAGGAGGAGTTTGTGTCACATGCCACATGTGTAAAAATTGACATCATGGGGCCTCTTGTTTGCACCAAGACCAATATCGAAAATCCGAAAGCTTATTGCGCATCTGCACACTATATGCAACAATTCTACAACAAAATTAAATCCCTAAATCCAAAAATGTAGGAGGAGTTTGAGTCACAAGAAAAGTGTGACGGACGGACGGACGGACGGACGGACAGACGGAGGGTATTACATTATCCCCGAACTTTCTTCGAAAGTGCGGGGATAATGAATGAGGACACAGTAATTAGCTGGACACAATAAGGACCTTGACACATAAATTAACTGGACACAAACTAGTGAAAATAAAAATTAACCCTTTTAATCCCTTATTACTAGGATATTGTAAGAGCTAAGAAATTCTGTTGACTACCATCAAGAGAAATCCAAAGAAAAAACAGGTTGAAATCCAATGAAAAATGAAGATTTCACATATTCTGAAATATTAAAATTTGGCCCCTTTGATCCATTATAGCTTGGAAACCGAAGAGCAACGCAAAATATACTGCCATATTACTGAAAGCTTACAATGAGAACAATCAAAAGATAAAAATCCACCATATCTAATGAAAAATAAAGATTTCACATATTTCTAATAATTGCAATTTTGGCCCATTTGACCCCTTATAGCTCGGAAACAGTTAGTGCTATGTCAAATCCGCTGACATACCTCTGAAAGCCTACAATTAGAGGAATCCAAAGAAAAAAATCCGATCAAAATCTGACGAAAAATAAACATTTCACATATTTCTCATAATTGCAATTTTGGCCCCTTTGACCCCTTACAGCTCAGAAACGGTAAGAGTTACACTAAATCTGTTGACATAAGTCTGAAAGCTTGCAATAAGAGGAATCCAAAGAAAAAATCCCTTCAAAATCTGATGTAAAATAAGGATTTTACATATTTCTAAAAATTGCAATTTTGGCCCCTTTGACCCCTAATAGCTCGGAAATGGTAAGAGCTATGCCAAATCTGTTGACATAATACTAAAAGCCTACAATGAGAGGAATCTAAAGAAAAAAATCCCATTGAACTCAGATGAAAAATAAAAATTTTAAGGTAATCTGCAAGTTTGCAATTTTTGAACCCTTGGGCTCCTCATAGCGTGGAAAAGAAACAAAAAAAATCTGATGGTGCAGTGCTAAGTTAGTTTTTCATAAGGAATCCATTGTAAAAAATTGCATCAAAATCGGACTTAAAAAAATTTTTAAACAATAAAATTTTTGAAATTCCCCCTTTGTGGTCTCATTTATCTCGTGAACGGTACATGCCACATGAAATCCGTTGACATACTACAGATTGGAAATTTCCTCGAGGACACTGAAAGAAACCCCATCAAAATCCGGTAAATAATAAAGATTCTACAATCAAATATGTAAAAACATCAAATTTAACCCTTTTTGGCCCCTTTTATAAAAACGGGTGGGGCCACATGGACAAAAACTGAGCCTAGCCTTCCTTTTGTGCCAAGGAACATTGTATTAAAAGTTCATTAGATTGGTCAACTGGAACTAAAGTTATTGACCAAAAACAAAAGTTTCTACAGACAACGATGACAATGACGACGACAACGACGACGACGCCGACGACAGCATCATACCATTATACGACCACAAAAATTTTAGCAGTCGTACAAAAAGTGTTCTGCTACATATTTTCTGTAGCATTATAAATTAGATTATAAGAGGAACCCCTGCAATATTTTTTTTATGAAAGGGGGGCTCAGAATGTTTTGATTTCAGCAATACATATTACCTAGATTATAAGGGGAACCCCTGCCCAAATTTTTTTTTGAATGGTGGTCTGAAATTGGTTTGAATGGATTGTGGAGCTTTCAGTTGCCACGGAAACCATACCAGAACACTGAATCTGAGAAAAACAGTATTGTGCTACATATTTTTCTTCATAATTTTAGAAATATGTATAAACTAGATTATAAGGGGAACCCCAGCCAAATCTTTATTTTGAAAGGGGGACTTATAATGTGTTGATTTCAGCAATATGTATAAACTTGATTATAAGGGGAACCCCTGCCCAAATTTTTTTTTTGGATGGTGGTCTGAAATTGGTTGTAATGGATAGTGGAGCTTTCAGTTACCATGGAAACAAACCAGAACACTGAATCTTTGGAAACAAAAATTCTTCTTCATATATTTCTTCACAATTTCAGAAATATGTATAAACTAGATTATAAGGGGAACCTCTGCTTTTTTTTTTGAAAGTGGGCTTGGAATGTTTTGATTTCAGCAATATGTAACCTGAATTATAAGGGGAACCCCTGCCTCAATTTTTTTTTTGGAAAGGGACTTGGAATGTTTTGACTTCATGCAGCTACCAGCAGTATGTATCACCTAGATTATAACCCCTGCCAAATTTTTATTCAAGCTAGGACAAAGTCAAACATCCTCAAAAGTTCCATTATAAATCTCTGATTGAAATAAAAGAATTTATATGCTTATATGCAACTATTTGCCTATCCAATGATGTACTTATGAAAATAACAAATGTTGGCAACTCAGCTTTCACACCTTTGGTGCGTTTTCTGATTTTATTCAGGGTAGTACCCCCAAGGTCAAGGTCACAGGTGCTAAAAATAGACTAAAATTTGAATAAAATTTTAGTTTCCGGATGAAATCTTGACTTTCCCGCATCAGATCAAAACAAAACTCAGTCACAAACTTACTATCACCCAAGACAGAACCCTATTGATTTTCAGAATGGAACCCCCAAGGTCAAAGTCACATTTGCTAAAAATGGATGGAAATTTCAATAAAATTTAAAATTTTAAAATTTAATAAAAGTTTCCAGGTGATAACTTAAGTATCCTGCATCGGATAATAATCAAACTTGGTCACATGCTTACTTATCACCCCAGACAGAACCCTAATGATTTCCAGGTTAGTACTCCCGAGGTCAAGGTCACAGTTACTAAAAATAGACTAAGATTTCAATAAAATTTTGGTTTCTGGATAATAACTTGACTATTCTGCAATGGATCAAAACCAAACTTTGTCACATGCTTTCTTATTACACAAGACAGAACCCTATCAATTTCTTTGTTGGTAACCCCAAAGTCAAGGTCACAGTGGCTAAAAATAGATAATTGTTACAAGATTTTTTCTCAGATTATTTGTGGGAACTCTGTATTATATCAAAACCAAACCAGTTCAAATACCTATTTATCACAGGAGACAGATCATAATTTATAATTATTTGATATATATATATATATATTGTACATAGATATGCCTTTAATGATTTGTGGGTTTCATTTTCAAATAGGAGGGGGCATCCGTGTCCCATGGACACATTCTACCATTTTTTTATGCGCCCGCCGTTAGGCGACAGGGTCATTAAGTTTTACCCTTGTCTGTATGTCCGTCCGTACGTCTGTACGTACGGCCGAAATTTTCGTCAAGGATTTCTTAGCTTGTGTTTGCAGGAATTATTTGATATTTGGTCTGAAGCTTTGGTATGATGAGTTGTACCGTGTCTCCCCTTTTCAAGTCTGTCGCTCATCTACTTCCTGTTTGCCGGAACATCTGTATGTCTGGGGCATCAGTGTCCCATGGACACATTTTCTTTTATTTTACATTGAAGCTTTTCTAGACACCAGTTAGTTATAGATACACAAAGTGTTGAGCTGTTATGATTCTTTCAGTCATTTATTTCTCTGTCTGCAGTTCACATATTCATGTGAAAATCTTGCATCAGATCAAGTAATATTACATAGGAGCACAAATATAAGTCAATATGGATACTTTATTATACCCCCTGCAAACAAAGTTTGGAGGGTATATAGGAATCACCCTGTCTGTCTGTCCTTATTCCTTGTCAGCGCATGTTCTCCTAAACAGTTGCTTGGATTTTGATGAAATATTACACAGTTACAGTACACCACCTCAATATGTGCATGACGTAGTATGGTTGATGCCAGAAATTTGGAAGGGTAGTTAATTTGTCTTTGAATATTTTCTTGGAAAAGGGGGGGAATGAACCTTGTCAGCGCATGTCCTCTGAAACCAGTTATTAGATTTTGATGACATGTTATACAGTTGTAGTACACCATCTGAAGATGTACATGAAGTAATATGTTTGCTGCCTAAAATTTTAATGTTGAGATAATTCGTCTGAATTTTTTCTAGAAAAAAAAGGAGCAATCCTTGTTAGTGCATGTTCTCCTAAGCGGCTGTTTGGATTTTGATGAAATGTTACACAGTTGTAGTACACAACCTGAAGATGTGCATGAAGTAATATGGTTGCTGCCCAAAATTTGGAAGGGCCATACTTGTATTGTGTCCATAACTGTATTGTATCATTTGCACTTGCCATATTGTTTCAGGGTTCAATGAGTGGGGGTATAACTGGCTTCTATTTGGTGACAGCTCTAGTTAATTCCTAGAATGTGACATATAGTACCTTTATTTGATACAGACTTTGTGACTAGTGCCAGTCATTCCCGTTACTACAAATTGTGGTGGAGTCTGTATCCTAAACAAATTGTCCTATATTTTTTTTATTGGTAATTATTGTAAGGATATAAATTATGTTCAAAGAAATTTAATTACAGTTGAACTATGATGGCTCTAATTGCAATTACTCAAACACGATGGATATCTTGAACCCTTTTTCTGCTCCCTTTGGTCAAGCTTAAACATGGTTCGATGTCAATTGCTCGAATATCCTTATGGCTTGAACTGTCGCCATTGGTCCCTTGGGCATTCGAGTCATCAAATTTGACTTTGGTTGAAATTTCTATTTTACAACAATTTTCCTATTACTGAATGCACTCACAATAGAAAGTTTGGTAGCTCTCCAGGTAGTTAAAATAGGTTTTTCAATAGAAGTTTGACCTTCAAGGTAAAAAGGTCACATACCCATTCATTGTATTTTTTTCTGGGTATGGGCCAGTTTACATGATGGCAATTTCAACAGGAAACAAGTCAAGTTCACCCAAACTTGTTTGTATATTGCCAATATTAGGATAAACATGCATTTTTGAAATGTTATAATGTTAGAGATAAAACAGTAAATACTGTTTAAGTGTAGTATACATTATTGAAATTTGTCCCTTCTCTTGATTCTAGATAACAATTTGTTCCCATGCATAATAATAGTTCAAATGTACTTTAGGGGGGTTTGCTACTCCATATGAAAGTAAATGGGATTGCCAAAAAAATGTGATTTTTTGTTAGAAATTCAAAAAAGAAATAATTTAAGTAAAAAAAAAATGATAGGTTTATGATCTAGTTTTGAGTTTTAAGTGATTGAAAATTTGGCGGGGAACTTAACTCTTTGGATTTTTAATAGGATTAACATTAGCAAGGTTTGACCACGAATGATTGTGACAGAATAAATAAAATTTAATGAAATTTTTACGGAATGCTCATAAAGATGTATAAAATGAAATCATGGGAAAAATTAAGGGGTCCATGGGCAAAAAGTTATCATGCTTTTAAATGGATAAAACCAGAGAATTCCGAAAATCTGACAGAAATCCCAAAACATGAGGAGCGAACCTCCTTAAATCAACATCAGATATATTGGCACACACCCAGTTATATGTGTAAATAGGCATTTGGTGACCTTTCTACCTTGAATGCCAAGCTGCTATTGAAAAACCTATTGTATTACCTGGAGAGCTACCAAAATTTGTATTGAAACCACATTCAGTAATTAGAAAATTTCTGTAACACGGTAAAGACATTCTTTATTACCATAGTTATTATACAATTCTTCCCAATTTCTATTCATTGTACTATGCATATGAACACATATAAGTAGTTCTAAGCATAACAACCCACATGTGATGTCTTGACAGTAATCCAATGTCCTAAAAATGGTTATTTTTTGGGTACAAATGTACCTAATTTTTGCTTTATCTGTTGTAAAAATTGCATACTACATAATAAAAGAAGACTTTATAACAAATGAAAAGAAATCTCAAACATCATCAGCCACTGAATATCAAAGTAAATCATACAAATAAATAATTATTCTATTTATAGTAACCATGTCTTGTAACCACTCCACAGCTCAGCATGTCATCATATGTATTTTGTAAATGGATTTCCAATGTGAGATGTGACCTGTGGAAGATTGATGTAGTAACCTTATCTGAATGACCAATCATAAGTTTTGATTTTTGTAATCACCAAAATAAAAAGGGATAAGTTGCCAGAAATAAAAATTTGCTATTTAGAATCGGTGACATTTTTGTTTAAAATACAAATGTAGTATATTTGCTAAATTTGCAGTAATTGAAATCAGCAAGTGATAAGGAGAGGTGAAAAGCCCAACTTTTTATTGCCATATATAGATATATATTTTCTCTATTGGAGAAGAAAGAACGATTTAATGTATAATTGTGAGCTGTTACAATCAATTTTCCTTGACCTTTCATCCTTTCATTTTGATTATCTCCCCTTAAACAGCAGATACAATTATATTTCATCCATTATCTATTTAATTCACCAAAGAAGCATCATAGCCAGAGGCATTTACAATAGTTTTAGAAGTCAATTTTTGAACTTGTTGTCCTAAAAAACCAGTGGCTAGGTTAGCAAACATTGTCAGCAAACCTCATGAGCAAACCTCATGGTGACTTCAAGATGAAGAACAACAATAAAAGCGTTGCTCCTTTGCTTATTTTTTACCATGTATTTGTAGAGACTTTGTCTCATGTGCATTTACTCCATATCTTTCATTGACCATTTACATTGATAACTTATGGCCATGTTTTAGGGAGTGTTTATGTGGGTTCTTGATAAAAATCATAGATGTAATTTGAGTAAAATGTTTTTCTTTGAGTGTCCTGTTTCCCCTGTAAAACTTTTATATGAAACAATTGTGAATACTAAATTTCACCATTGCATAATATATGAATGAAGCTTAAATTTCATATTCTAATTACATCATTATTGTATAACATAACAATGAACAATAATGCCAATATATTGGAAGTGAAAAATGAAAAAAAAAGATATACAAATGTTTATAGATTCTACAACTGCCAGGAGTTGGATAAGACATTGTTGCACTCAAAGTAAGGTTTTAAAGTGAGGGGCTTTCCAAGTTGAAAAATGTTTCACAACACAAGATCCAGTCATGCAATCTGTTTGTCAGATGGTAAAAACTGTCCTTCTTCTCTGTCAGCAATCAGTCAGGATGTGTCTAAATAAGATAGAAATTACGAAAACCTTAATCTTGTTTCTTTTGCCACAACAACCACTACCCTACAAATTTCATTAGGGTATGGAACCATAATATAAAAACCATATTTATTAAAGAAGAGTCCATAGGGATTCGCCTCACGCAAATGCATGTATGAAATGTGATTCTCTTATGATTCAACCTCATTACCTATTCCTTGCATGAATAGTTATTTGTGGTACACAACAAGATTTTGAGGCTGGAGTTAGATATGAACTAGTTGCATCTCTTTCACACGATTTTCATTGGTTGAGTGACAAGTAATAGCACATCACGCATGATGTGTTATCACTTTTTCGATGTTTTTATTGGACCACTGTGAGATCTTGTTTGCCAGGATTAATGTTTCCATAGTAATGTTGCTGTTATTCTAAACAAAAAACAGTGACATCTCAAGCAAGCAAACACAGAACAGTCTCAAGCAAGCAAACACAGTCTCAAGCAAGCAAACACAGAACAGCAGTTCACTTCATTTATTTATGAAAATCATAAGAGAAATAGTTTTAATAACTTGAAAGAATTGTATATCACTGGATATCAACTCTTGTTATGTAATTTCAAATATAATAAACTCACCACAGGCTCGTTTATTATATATTGAAATTACCTACGGTACATGTAACTCTAGTTGATATCCAGTGATATACAATTCTTTCTCTTTATGAAAACTGTAATTATCGAAGTTGAAGGTAAAGATTATTTCTTCAATGGTACACATATTTTTTTATCATTTTTTTGATAGAATTACACCTAGTGTCTATAGTTTCCTCAGTTTTGCACAACAGTCAGTGCACAATATAACTCCCATATATTTAATGCTTTTTTAAAGTATCACAAATAGTTTAAAGAGAAGTCTTGGTTCAATAGCCGTGAAATTTCTACTTTACAAAGATCATATTTTTATTTAAATATTCAATATAATGTCGGACAGTATGAATGAAACCATTGTATGTTGAAGTACTTATACTAGTACTTCCTGGTTTGTAATTAGGCTACGATAAAATAATTCCTAGATTCTCATCCATTTTTTATATCCTCTGCAAACAAAGTTTGGGGGGTATATAGGAATCACCCTGTCCGTCTGTCCGTTTCTTCATCTGTCTGTCCACACTTCTTGTGAGCGCAATTCCTCTTAAACCACTTGAAGGATTTTGATGAAACTTTACACAAAGGAAGGACACTATACTGAGATGTGCATGCAAGAATATAATTGTTGTCCGAAACCAGGAAGGGGAGGTAATTTGACTGGGACTTTCGTTGATTCCTTCTGCCACGATTTTTTGGACTTGGACAATTTTTCAAAGAAATAATTCAAGGCATAGATATTGTGAAATCAAGCTGGGGAGAGAAACACTCTTTTCATTGTATTCCTATTGAAAAGTTGTCCTCAAAGTGTTGTAATGAAATTTCTCTAAAGCTTATGATTTTTTTTGGTGTAAAATGTCAAAGAGGCAAAAAAAGGGTGAATTATATTTTTGTCTGATTTTCACTGAGTATTTTCATTGGCACCCTTGTGAAAAGTTCTTTCTTTAAGATTATATCATTGTGTCAATACTTGTATTGTGTCCATTCTTGTATTGTGTCCACACCTGTACTGTTTCCACACCCACTTAAATTTGCACTTACCATATCAATTCAGGGTTTAATGACTTGGG
>MJUU01030480.1:39073-49642 GCA_002080025.1 Modiolus philippinarum
TACACAAAGGAAGGACACTATATGGAGATGTGCATGAAGGAATATAATTATTGTCCAAAACCAGGAAGGGGAGATAATTGGACGTTGATTCCCCATGTATGGGTTACCTCATAAGCGCAAAACCTCTTAAAACCACTTGAAGGAATTTAATGAAGCTTTACACAAAGTAATAACACTATATGGAGATGTGCATGAAGGAATATAATTATTGTCAGAAACCAGGAAGGGGAGATAATTTGACTTTGAGTTTTCATTGATTCCCTATGTATGGGTTACCTCGTATGCACAACTCCTCTTAATCCAGTTGAAGGATTTTGATGAAACTTTAGACAAAGCAAGAACACTATGTGTAGATGTGTACAATGTCAAATAGGCTGAAAAAAGGTGGATTTTATATTTGTCTGATTTAGACAGAGTGTTTTCATTGGAGCCCTTGGGAAAAGTTTTTTCTTGAAGATTATATCATTGTGTCCATACTTGTATTGTGTCCACACTTGTACTGTGTCCACACCTGTATTGTGTCCACACCAATTTTATTTTGCACTTACCATATCGATTCAGGGTTCAATGAGCTGGGGGTATCTTTGGCTGCCATTTGGCGACAGTTCTTGTTTTGTATTTGTTTATGATACCGCATTGATGGGATAAATAGAACATGAATGTAGCATTATTTGGCATCTAGCAATTAATCCGTTCAAACTGGTGCTAGTGGCTCTCTTGAACTTACCATGAGGTATGGGCAATGCCCAATTTTTGAAGCCTCATGGTGACTTTAAAATGAAGAACAACAATAAAAGTATTGTTCCATTGCTTGGCTTTTCCATGTATTGATAGAAACTTTATCTTATGTACATTTAATCAGTTCCTCATAATGGCAGTCTCTCACTTATTGCTGCTTATTTCTAGGTAAATTTTCCAAATCAGATAAAGTTTATATGTAATAATTTTATCTGGTTCTCCATAATAATTTACTGGCAAGCCCTCGATTTATCACGACCCTTCCATGTAGCCAAATATGGCCAAAAAGGTGTTAAAGGATACTCTGTATGCTGTAAATTTAATATGCGAAATTTTCATACAAACAGCATGAATTGATGAGGTTTATGTGGAACCTTCAACCATGTGTTATGCTTGTTGATCCATTTTTCAGAAATTTGTGATTAAAATAACATGCTGTCTTCAAATTCAAATGTAAATCACAAGGGGAATATCATGCTAAATTTGATTTTGGGTTCAGAGATGAAAATGGTTCTGAAGTCATACGCCTTGAAATTGATTAATTATGCAGTACACTGCAATGCCCTTTACTATTTTTATTTTTTAAAGGAATATGATTGGTGATTGATCACATTAAATAAACCTTAGATACACCAGGAATGTTAGTTCCTATTGTATTGGAGCAAAACTGAAATTTTCCTGATAATATGGGAAGACAATAATGTTGGAATATACAGAACAGTAAAACGAAACTCTGAATTAATCAGAAATTTATGTAAACCAAACATGTTATGGAGTCAAGTTCTATCATTATCTTTACAGGTATATTGTAAAACTCCATAAATCAAACATCTGTTTGACCAAATTAAAAATTGTTAGTTAAGGATGTTCTGTAAAGAAAGATTTCGCTTTACATAAATCATAAATTTGCAACCCAATTACATACTGTGGAAGTACTTTTATTCGTGGACATCAGTTTTCGTGGTTTCCATAAATATCACTATTTCGTGAGTCTTAAATTCGTGGTTTCGAACTCTATGCATTAAAAATCAAGGGAAAAACGCATTTCATTGGGACCTTAATTTCGTGGTTTAAGTGAGCTACGAAATCCACAAAAATTGGAACCCCACAAACAATAGTACTTTCACAGTATTAGAAGAGATAAAATTGGGTACCATTTCATACTTTTATATATGAAAGAACCCATATAATCAAATGTATTACTATAGGTATTTTTAAAGGATTTTTACAACACATTCCATTTCCTAAAATCAGGAAAAATAAGAAATACAGTGAAACCTTCTAATCTGACACCTGAGTATTTTAACATGTTGTCAAATCTGACAAAACTTTTTAGACAACTTTTGGTATTCTGACATTGACATTTTTACGGTCACATAGAATGTGTCGTCTAAGACAAGTTCCACTTCATATATATATTATCTTGCCTGTTACAACATATTTCAGGGGTAAAATTTTGTTTTTTGATGAAAGAAATAATCCCAAAATTATTAAAAAAACATAGGCAAACAAGCAGATAATGTTAAAAATTGCAAAAAATCAAACTATTCATTGTCCAACAAATTTGATGAGCTCATCAAAATATGCTATAGATAGGGTCTTATTACAATAACTTTAAAAGTCTAGGTTAGTTAAATAATACTTATGTAATCTTGTAATGTTTGAATGGTTTTATTACATTCCTGTGCAGAACCTATAAATATCATTGAAGAAATTGATTATTGTCTGTAAATTTCTGAAATTCCATTTTAATTGTCAAGTTGTAAGACTGGACATTATAATGTAATTATGAGTTAAAAAATCAAAATGATTTGACATTTAACATTTTTATTGTTAGAGGAACTATTAGGTCCAAACACCTTCAACAATTTTATTTTTGTTATTGTGCCATATTTAAAATTCTGATAATATGAATGTATATATAGATATTTATTGTAAACAGGGTGTCAATAGTGTGTGAGTGTGACACATAATTAGCTGAAAAAATTTAGCCCCGATGCCAGAATGTTTTAAAATTTGGACATGATAGTGGTAAAAGAAACTCAACATGATATGTTAGTAGAAAATCCCTCGGGGATGTCAAAAAATCATTGTTTTCAAGACTTCATCTAAGACTGGGTTTTTGGAAAGGTACCCCCCTATGGAGACCGTATGTTTTTGTATTACATAAATGTATCAATTCAGCATTGCTTTGAGTTACTGTGTGTGAAGTGGCCATGTTGCATGTTTACTTTGCTGAAAGAAGTGTATAGCCCTTTAGGGTCAGAAAGCTTTTAAATTGGATGAATGTTAAAGCTCGTTCCTTATTTGAAAAGGATACCATTGTTTAGTTTTTGTTGCACATAAGAGATCATTTCATTTTTGTATGTCTGTAGACAATACTTTTGTTTTCCCAGATACAGACAGCACTTTCAATAGAGTTTTGTTAAAATTTTTTATAATATTGTTATTTGTGGGGATCCCCTATATCAGAGGCCAAGGTCATGCTAGAACAACCATGATGTTTCAGTTATTCTTTTCATTTCCTGATCATGATCCCTATGTCAAGCTCACTTGGTATAGAAATAGCTAGTCTGTTTATGAATTGATTCAGAATTTTTTTTTCAAATTTAGCAAAAAATTAATATATTGCTTGTTAATAAGTTTTGGTTTACAGAATGAATGAATCGGGCACATTTGAAAGTGCTGGTTTGAATAGCGATTTGGCAACATGCCAAAGTAGAATTTAATTGTATTTCATGGGCATTCAATCCATGTGTTCCTCCCTATACTGGTAATTGTATTTATAAATCAGCATTTATTGTTTTCTTTTTCCTTCAGAAAATGGGTAATATTGTAATAGCTTACTACAAATGGGTAACATTGTCATAGCTTACTACAAATTTGCAGATTAACATGTTTATTGTACAAAAGATAATTTTGCAGGTTGCAGATTCTACAATTTTTTTTTCAAAATTGTTTGTTTTACATTTTGTGCTATTATGATTATTTGCTGTATTAAGTCTCATTTGTATACAATTTTGATGTCAAATTAATTATGATGAAAACAAAAATAAGGTACTGTTATTTGCAAAAATAACCACTGATGATATTTTAGAAAAACCCAATGGATGCAGTTAATACAAGACAGTGCAGAAGATTATGAATTCTATTTTCATCATTAGTTTCCATTTGGTTCAATCAAGATAGCAATGACAACTAAATAAATGATAATGCATATAAATTTGTTATATAAAATAAATCTTCAGTATCAACAATACAATAGTCGGATATGAAGAACATTAAACTTAATTCAGTTTGAAAAACTAACTCTTTAATTGCATTGGTAATATTATAACTTTATAACAGAAAGGTAGAGAATTCAGGTTTCAAAAACAAAACAAAGGTGCCACTGTAAGCCACAAAGGCAAGTTTGATTTCATTGGTGAACTAATAAAAATTCTCTACCTGCTTCCTTGGTAAACAAAATTAATTATTTCTGAATCTACAGTTTAAATTCAATCAAGGGGAGCTTTATATAAGAAAGAGATATAATTTTTGCTTGTTGTTTTGTTTGTTGAAGGCCAGTTATGTTTGTGTTTGTTTGTTTTGTCAATATTGTTTGCTCATTATTTATTCTCTAGTCATATAAATATTCCCTACAGAATTTAAAATCGAGTATTTTATCAATATGTAATATTGATTATTATTATATTATTAATACATATTAACCATATGATTTGAATATTGGAATTAAAGAGATCTAATTATTCCTCTGTATTTTTATACCATACCGTGGAGTTCTTGTCTAACAAACATGCTTATGACGAAATCAGGTTTATAACGAAGTAAAGAAAAATCCCCCAGTCCCCACACTAGTTATGTCTCTCCCCTCTTAAGGGGGAGACATGTTGTTTTTGTCTTTTCCGTCTGTCGTCCGTCCGTCAGTCAGTCCGTCCGTCACAAAGTTTGTGGACACCAATTCTCCTACATCTTTCATAAGATTTTAATCAAATTTCACAGGATTAGTTGTGCATATCGTCTCGCCGGATTGATCGGCTAATTTTTGCTGGAGTTATGCCCCTTTTTGACTTAGAATTTTGCGAAATTTAGTTTGTGGACGCCAATTCTCCTACATCTTTCATCGGATTTCAACCAAACTTCACAGGATTGTTGACCAACATGTCTAGTTGTTCATATCGTCTCGCCGGATTGATGGGCTAATTTTTGCTGGAGTTATGCCCCATTTTGACTTAGAATTTTGCAAAATTTAGTTTGTGGACGCCAATTCTCCTACATCTTTGATCTGATTTCAACCAAACTTCACAGGATTGTTGACCATCATGCGTAGTTGTGCATATTGTCTCCCTGGATTTATCAGCTAATTTTTGTGGGAGTTATGCCCCTTTTTGACTTAGAATTTTGCGAAACTAAGTATGTGGACACCAATTCTCCTACATCTTTGATCCGATTTCAACCAAACTTCACAGGATTGTTGATCATCATGTGTAGTTGTGCATATTGTCACGCCAGATTGATGGGCCTTTTTTTTAGGGGAGAGTTATGCCCCTTTTTGACTTAGAATTTTGCTGAATTATAAAGTTTGTGAATCTAATTCTTCCACATCTTTCAAAGGATTTTAAATTAACTTCACAGGATAGTTGACTATCATGCTTTAGTTGTGCATTTTGTCTAGCTGGAATGAATGGCCACCTGGTGGCAACATAAACTAACTTGTGTTTTATCACTGAAAGAACATTACGTACTGGGGGGTGGGGGGGAGACATTATTTTTGTATCAAAAACACACTTCTAGTAAAACAATGTATTTTTGAAGGATTTTTACAATTTGTTTATAATGATATCAGGCTTAAAACAAAGAGAATTTAAACCCAAACAGTATTTTAATTATTCAAAATTTACCTGATATAATGAGGAAAGATTGCTGAACAAACAAATTGTTTACCTGTCTGCAGTTATTCGCAAACCATTGCATATTTCAATGGTAATAGGTAATAGGTAAACTGCATCTGACACTTCCGAACTTTACTTTTAAATTATTTTTCAAACTGAAATCAATTAAAAAAAAAACTTAAAGGACAATTTTTCAGAAGGTGGCAATTCTACATGGTTTCTCTTATAACGACAATGCTTGTAACGAAATAAAATAGAGAGTCCCGTTGAATTGGTTATAAACAAACTCTACCGTATATGTTAATGTGATGCTCTCAGTCATGAATCCATCTGTCTGTCCCTCTAAAGATTTCCCTCTAATTAGTTTTGAGTGATATTTTGGGCCCCGCCATGAAATGGCGGCGCCCTATAGTAATCAGCCTGTCCGTCCGTCAGCGTTTTCTATGTCGTATGATAACTCAAGATTGCCTGCACAGATTTTTATGATTTTTGTACTCAAAGTTGAACATGACAAAAGGAAGCTCCCTTATGTTTTTGAGGAAAATCTGAAAATGATTTTTGGGAAAAAACTTAGTGAAAAAGTGCATATTTTGAAAATTAGCTCTATGTGGTATGATAACTTAAGATTGCCTTCAGGGATTTTAATGATTTTGATACTCAAGGTTGAACTTGACCAAAGGAAGCTCCCTTTCATTTTTGAAAAAAGTTGGAAAATGACTTTTGGGAAAAAACTTGTTTTTATATGAAAAAGTGCATATTTTGAGAATTAGCCTTATGTCGTACGATAACTTAAGATTGCCTTCAGGGATTTTAATGGTTTTGATACTCAAGGTTGAACTTGACCAAAGGAAGCTCCCTTTCGTTTTTTTAGGAAAATCGGAAACTGATTTTTGGGAAAAAACTTTTAGTTTTTTTTATGGAAAAGTGCATATTTTGAGAATTAGCTCTATTTCGTATGATAACTTAAAATTGCGTTCAGGGATTTTAATGATTTTGGTACTCAAAGTTGAACTTGACTAAAGGAAGCTCCCTTTCATTTTTGAGGAAAATTTGAAAACAATTTTGAGGGAAAAATTAGTTTTTATATGGAAAAGTGCATATTTTGAGAATTAGCTCTATGTTGTACAATAAATGAAGATTGCCTTCAGGGATTTATATGATTTTGATACACAAGGTTACAATAACTTAGGATTTTGTTATTTATGTTTTTCCCCAAATATTGTTTTATGATTTCCATGAAATTCCGCAAACAGGTTTTTGGGCCATGCAAGGGGGCGGGACCCTTTCCGACTTTGTCAGTATTCTAGTTTATACTGTCTTCAAACTTAGCATGGAAGTTGTTAACCACAAAACTCAGACCAAGTTCAATTTTGCTATCGACATCAAAGCAGCTCTTCAAGCTTCAAAATTTTGCCAAATATATGGAAAGGTATTATGTGATGCTACATTACTGTTTTTGTCTCATCGTGATAATTACTGGAAGGGATACATATGTCTAGCAGGAACAACAGAGGCATTGTAAACCATTTCTAAAACATAAATAACTTTTAAACTATAATACATACACTGATCGTCAATAGTCTAAGTTATAAACTTTCGAGCATCACAAGTTTCATTTAACCCTGACCTTGTTTTCATGTCTTTTACTCACTAACTTCTTAAACATTATGACATAGTTTCACCTTGGAGTCCTTTTCTCATCAACTATAATATATCCATTATATTCTGTGTATGGATATACTTTAGGGGCTTATGAAAGTCAACCACTTGTCCATTGACCTAGACCTTACTTGCACGGTTGAGTGACTAAATAAAATTTGCAACATAGTTTTTGCATTCAAGTTGATTTGTAAGCAACTGTAATGAAGGGCATACATTGTTACATCTAGACAGGTCTATCCCAGTCTGACTCCAGTCATATAACGTTGATCCCGATTTCATGGTATTGACTTGACAATTTTTATACCTCCCAAACTTTGTTTTGGGGGTATTTAGGAATCACCCTGTCTGTCTATCCATGTGCCTTGTCAGTGCATGTCCTAAACAGCTGTTTGGATTTGATGTAATATTACACATCTGTAGTATACCACCTTCAGATGGTAAACTACAACTGTGTAACATTTTCATCAAAATCCAAGCAGCCATTTACAAGACTGTATAATGTGGGTTTCTGTCCATTGAAGGCTGCATAGTGTAGGTTTCTGTCCATTGAAGGCTGTGTAGTGTGGGAGTCTGTCCATTGAAGGCTGTATAGTGTGTGTCTCTGTTCATTGAAGGTTGTTAAGTGTAGGTTTATGTTCATTGTATGATGTATGGTGTAGATTTCTGTCCATTGAAGGCTGTAGAGTGTGGGTTTCTATTCATTGAATGCTGAATAGTGTACAATGTATGTTTCTGCTCATTGAATGTTGTATTCTATAGGTTTCCTTCCGTTGAAGGCTGTATAGTGTGAGTTTCTGTCCATTGAAGGCTTCATATTGTTGGTTTATTGTCAATTGAAGGCTGTATACTGTAGGTTTCTGTTCATTGAATGCTGTATAGTGAAGGTTTCTGTTCATTGAATGCTGTATAGTGAAGGTATCTGTTCATTGAATGTTGTATGGTGTAGATTTCTGTCCATTTAAGGCTGTATAATGTGGGTTTCTATCCGTTGAAGGCTGTATAGTGCTGATTTCTGTCCATTGAAGGCTGTGTAGTGTAGGTTTCTGTTCATGGAAGGCTGTATAGTGTAGATTTCTGTCCATTGAAGGCTGTGTAGTGTAGGTTTCTGTTCATGGAAGGCTGTATAGTGTAGTTTTTTGTCCATTGAAGGCTGTATAGTGTAGGTTTCTGTTCATTGAAGGCTGTATAGTGTAGGTTTCTGTTCATTGAATGTTGTATGGTGTAGATTTCTGTCCATTTAAGGCTGTATAATGTGGGTTTCTGTCCATTGAAGGCTGTGTAGTGTAGGTTTCTGTCCATTGAAGGCTGTATAGTGTTGATTATTGTCCATTGAAGGCTGTATAGTGTGAGTTTCTGTCCATTGAAGGCTTCATATTGTTGGTTTATTGTCAATTGAAGGCTGTATACTGTAGGTTTCTGTTCATTGAAGGCTGTATACTGTAGGTTTCTGTCCGTTGAAAGCTGTATACTGTATACATTGAAGGCTTCATATTGTTGGTTTATTGTCAATTGAAGGCTGTATACTGTAGGTTTCTGTTCATTGAAGGCTGTATACTGTAGGTTTCTGTCCGTTGAAAGCTGTATACTGTATACATTGAAGGCTTCAAATTGTTGGTTTATTGTCAATTGAAGGCTGTATACTGTAGGTTTCTGTTCATTGAAGGCTGTATACTGTAGGTTTCTGTCTGTTGAAAGCTGTATACTGTGGGTTTCTGTCCATTGAAGGCTGTATATTGTGGATTTTGTTCATTGTAAGCTGTGTAGTGTAGGTGACTGTTCATTGATGTCTGTATAGTATGGGTTTCTGTTCTTTGTAGGTTGTTTAATGTGGGTGTCTGTTCATTGAAGACTGTAATATGTGGGTTTCTGTTCATTGAAGGCTGTATAGTCAGGGTCTCTGTTCATTGAAGGCTATAAAGTCGGGGTTTCTGTTCATTGAAGGCTGTATAATGAAGGGTTTCTGGTCATTGAGGGCTGCTATATGTGAGTTTCAGTTCATTGAAGGCCGTAAATTTGTGGATTTTGTCCATTGAAGGTTGTATAACATTGGATTCTGTTCATTTAAGGCGATCTAATGTGAGTTTTGTTCATTGAAGGCTATATAGTGTTAGTTTTGTTCATTGAAGGCTGTATAATGAGAATATTCTTTAACTGAGGGATATATAGAATGGATTCCTGTTCATTAAAGGCTGTAGTTTAATGTGAATTTTTGTTCATTGAGTGCTTGATAATGTTTGTTTCTGTCATTGAATGCTGTGAAATGTGAGTTTGTTCATTGAAGGCTGTATAGCATGGGTTTTGTCCATTGAAGGCTGTATATTGTAGATTTTGTTCATTGAAGGCTGTATAACAGTGGATTTTATTAATGGAAGGCTTTCTTATGTGGGTTTTGTTAATGGAAGGCTGTATAGTGTTGGTTTTGTTCAATTAAGTTTGTATAATGAGGATTTCTGTTGTGGATTTTTGTTCATCAAAGGATGTATGATGTCTGTTTCTGTTCATTAATGGCTGTATAATGTTCTTTTCTGTTCATGAAGGCTGTATTATGTGAATTTGTGTTCATTGAAGACTTGATAATGTAGGTTTCTGTTCATTGAAGGCTATATGATGTATGTTTCTGTCAATTGAAGGCTGTCTAATGTCGATATTGTTAATGGAAAGCTGTTTAGTGTGAGTTTCTATGGGTTTTGTTCATTGAAATCTGTATAATGTGGATTTTGTTCATCGAAGTCTGTATGGTGTGGGTTTTGTTCATCGAAGTCTCTATAGTGTGGGTTTTCTTCATTGAAGTCTGTATAATGTGGTTTTTAGTTTGCTTCAACGAAGTTGAGGAGGACTATTGGAATACCCCCGGCGTCCGCGGCCGTGTCTGCGTCCGCATTTAGGTATTTATCTTAGTAACTATGAAGGGTAGGGTCATCAAACTTTGTGTACAGATGCATCTTGGGCTATCTCACAGCCTCCAAGAAAATTAGGTTTTTGACCTATATCTTCCGCTTTCATTTAATTTTAGGTCCGAGTTGATATCTCAGTAACTGTACATGGTAGGATCATCTAATCTTGCATGTGCATGCATCTTTGGGGGTAGGTCAGCATCCAGGCAAAGTTAGGTCATTTTGACCTATATTTTCCGCATGAGTGACTTACATTCAAGTTTACATCCAAGTTCAGATCTAAGTAACTGTACATGGTAGGATCATCTAACCTTACATTTCCATGCATCTTTGTGGGTAGGTCAGCATCCAGGCAAAGTTAGGTCACTTTGACCTATATTTTC
>MJUU01030480.1:56476-70062 GCA_002080025.1 Modiolus philippinarum
CATTGTTGAAGGCCTCATGGTGACTTCAAGATGAAGAACAACAATAAAAGCGTTGTTCCTTTGCTTGTTTTTACCATGTATTTGTAGAGACTTTGTCTCATGTGCATTTACTCCATATCCCTTTTTTCACCATTACCGTAAAATAAGGGATGTGAAATACCAGTTTTGATTAGATGTTTACAGGTTGCATTGTATTTATGAACTAAGTCTTTATATCGATGATAAAATTAGTAAAGGTTTTAACTAGTTTGTGATAACGAAAACCCTGATGTAATAGTTTTTCAGTTATGAAAAGATTCCGTTCATTAAAATCGCAAACGTTATTACATACTCGAGCAAATCGAACAAGTTGAGATATGTAAACACCATATGATGGCGCTAATGGAACATCGCCATCCAGAAATGGATAATTAACTATGGGAAAAGAAAAATCATCCCTTTTATCATAAATTTTAGTATCTAATTTACCGTAAAGTGTTACTTTCAAATCAGATGGTCCTTAACTTATGGCCAAGTGTACACTTGGCCATAAGTTAAGGACCACCCATATTCCAATTTCAGCTGAACTTTAAATTGTAAATTCAATATTTTACATTTCAAGAAATGTTTTGAAATTACTTTGTGGTTTAATTATTGCAATTACAAGAAAAAAAAATCGTAAAAGACACTAGGCACACAAATAAATGCATATTCAATTGCTATTTGAAAAATGAGGTGCAAAATGGTTTTGATAACAAGGAAATAAGTTTCATTGAAATGTTCGATTTCTTATGGAAAATCCAGCGATCAGAAACTGAAAAGTTCATATTGTCAAAATAAACTCACTTGCAAGAAGAAAACAATATTTTTGAACCTTGCGATACGTCATAATTTCATGTAAGGGAGATAATTTGTTTTAATACAGTTATCAAGAAATGGTCAGGTTTTCATAAGATTGGGACTTAATGGTGTTGAAGTCTGTTGTTGCATTGAACTTCCTGAAATTAGTCTTATTCGTACTAATTTTTAAATTTATCTAGTCAACGGAGGCCACGGTAACACGTTTTTAGTCTACAAAATTGCATTTTTTGGCATAATTTTTTTTAAGTGCAGTTGACGTCAGTTCTGACATTTGCTGGTGCATAAAATTGGATGGAAATGTTGTTTTGTTCATATAGGCATAGGTTAAAATTGATATTTTGAAACTCGCTCATGCCGGAAATGCGATTTTTTCCAATTTTTACTCAAAATGGCAATTTTCATTTATCCACACTGCTAAAATTGATGTAATTTTGAAGCAATTAATTGTAATAATGATGCATTGCGTAGAGTTTGCTTTCGGGACCACTTTAAAACACTTCAAATAAAGTTTTCATGGATTTTTGATGAAATGCACCTCAATAATTAAGCCATAACATTCCATAAATTTGGCAAACTTCCAATAACAAAATTACACATATGTTAGAGGAAATTAAAAATTAAAAGCACATTTTTTAAGATTTTAACGTCAAAATAGCCATTGATGCGGACAAAGAAATCATTTTCACTCTTTGTGATAACCTTGGGAAACAAGGGTAGTTCAACTTTGAAGTAACGATGTTTCATTACGCGTGTTTGCAGTGTTATTCTCCTTCTTTCAAAAACTAAGACAGCATTTCAGTGCATAATACTCAGTACACCGAACATGTTAAAGCGTAAATTATAATTCAAAAATATGAGTTTGGAATAAACTTTCAAATCAGATGGTCCTTAACTTATGGCCATCTAATTTTCTGCATGTAGAACCAAATTAGTACAAATGTGTATAATGTGCATTTCTGTTCATTGGAGGCTGCAATATGTAGGTTTCCGTTCATTGAAGGCTGTAATATTTTGGATTTTGTTCATTGAAGGTGGTATAACATTGGATTCTGTTCATTTAAAGCGATCTAATGTGAGTTTTGTTAATTGAAGGCTGTATAGTGTGAGTTTTGTTCACTGAAGGCTGTATAATGCGGATTTCCGTTAACAGAGGGCTATATAGAAGTAGATTTCTGTTCATTAAATGCTGTATAATGTGCATATTTGTTCATTGCTGGCTGTAAAGTGTTGATTTCTGTTCATTGGAGGCTGTTTGATGCGAAGTTTTGTTCGTTGAAGGCTTGATAATGCTGGTTTCTGGTCATTGAATGCTGTAAAATGTGGATTTTTTCATTGAAGGCCGTATAATATGGATTTCTGTTCATTGAAGGTTGTATAATTGGGATTACTGTTCATTGAAGGCTGTATGATGTATGTTTCTGTACATTGAAGGCTGTCTTATGTCGGTATTGAAAACTGAAGGCTGTATGATGTATGTTTCTGTACATTGAAGGCTGTCTTATGTCGGTATTGAAAACTGAAGGCTGTATAGTTTGAGTTTCTGTTCATTGAAGTCTGTATAGTGTGGGCTTTGTTCATTGAAGTCTGTAAAATGTGGATTTTGTTCACTGACGGTTGTATAACGTAGGATTATGTTCATTGAAGGCTTTCTTATGTGGGTTTTGTTAGTTGAAGTCTGTAAGGTGTGTATTTTGTTCATTGAAGACTGCATAGTGTGGATTTGTTCATTGACATCTGTGTAATGTGGGTTTTGTTCTTTGAAGTCTGAATAGTGTGGATTTCTGTTCATCGAAGGCTATATGATGTCTATTTATGTTCATTGAAGGCTATATAATGAAGGTTCCTGTTTTTTGAAAGCTGTATAATGAAAGTTTCTGTTCATCAAAAGCGGTATAATGTTGGTTCCAGTTCATTGAAGGCTGTTTAATGTTGGTTTTAATTGGTTGAAAGCTGTATAATGAGGATTTCTTTTGACTGAAGGCTATATTGAGTGGATTTCTGTTCATTAAAGGCTGCATAAAGTGGATTTTTTTCATTGAAGTCTGCATGTTGTTGGATTCTATTCATTGAAGGCTGCATAGTGTTGGTTTATTTTCATTGATTGAAGGCTGCATACGGTGTTTGTTTCTGTTCATTGGAGGCTGTATAATGCGAATTTTTGTTCATTGAGGCTTGATAATGTTGGTTTCTATTCATTTCTTCATTAAAGGGTATAAAATGTGGGTTACTATTCATTGAAGGCTGCAGATTGTGTGATGTATGTTTCTGTACATTGAAAGCTGTCTAGTGTCGGTATTGTTAATTGAAGGCTGTTTAGTGTGAGTTTCTGTTCAGTGAAGTCTGTATAGTGCGGGTTTTGTTCATTGAAGTCTGTATAATGCAGATTTTGTTCATTGAAGGTTGTATAAGTTGGATTCTGTTCATTGAAGGCTTTCTTATGTGGGTTTTGGTAATTGAAGTCTGTAAAGTGTGAATTTTGTTTATTGAAGTCTGTATAATTTGGTATTTGTACATTAAAATCTGTATATTGTGGGTTTTGTTCATTGAAATATGTATAATGTGGCTATTGAAATCTGTATATTATGGGTTTTGTTCATTGAAGTCTGTATAATGTGGATTTTTGTTCATCGAAGGCTGTATAATGTCTATTTCTGTTCATTGGAGGCTTTATAATGAAGGTTCCTGTTTTTAAGGCTGTATCATGAAGGTTTCTGTTCATCAAAAGTCGTTGGTTTCAGTCATTGAAAGTTGTATAATGAGGATTTCTTTTAAGTGAAGGCTCTATTGAGAAGATTTCTGTTCGTTGAAGGCTGTATAAATGTGGATTTTTGTTCATTGAAGGCTGCATGGTGTTTGTTTCTGTTCATTGAAGGCTGCGTATTGTTAGTTTCTGTTCATTGAATTCTGCACAGTGTTTGTTTCTGTGTACTGAAGGCTGTATAATGCGAATTTTTGTTCATTGAAGTCTTGACAATATTGGTTTCTGTTCCTTTGTTTATTAAAGGTTGTAAAACGTGGGTTACTGTTCATTGAAGGTTGAAGGTTGTATGATGTATGTGTCTGTACATTGAAGGCTGTGTAGTGTCGGTATTGTTAATTGAAGGCTGTATAGTGCGAGTTTCTGTTAACTGAAGGTTTTATTCATTGAAGTCTGTATTATGTGGATTTTGTTCATTGAAGGTGGTATAACGTTGGACTCTGTTCTTTAAAGGCTGGATAGTGTGAGTCTGTGGTCATTTAGGGCTGTATAATGAAAAGTTCTGTTCAGTGAAGGATAGGGAAAAGAAGGGGAACGGGGAATGTGTCAAAGAGACAACGACCCAAAGGGGAGTAATAACAACTCAAAGCCACCACAAGATCTTCAATGAACGGTGAGGAAACCCCACACCCAACGGCAGGTCGGAGTTGGCCCCTAAATAAAGAGTAATCAAGTTCAGCGAAATAAACATCATCCTAGACTCCCATAGACATAAAGTGAGCCAACTAGGAAACAGACAAGACACACAATGGCTTAATAAATTTCCTGACTTAGGACAAGCGCAAACCTGCTGCGGCGGGGTTAAACTAGTTTTATTGGGCCCAAACCTTCCCCCTACAGCCAATGTGATAAATAAAGAAACAATCGTAACAACAGTAAAATTCAGTTGGCAACAGGACTGAGTCAAATGTGAAAAATTGAACTGAAAGAACTAAATATACGGACATAAACATGAAATCACAAGAGACTACTAGCAGTTTACTGACATGCCAGCTCCAGACCCATTACCAACTGACAAAGTAAGTTATGTACCCCCAGTATACAGCTTCCACCAAGATCCCTTCCTGTGAGGGGTTTAGGATAATGATTTCATGCATATACCGGAATACATAACCCGTGTCCATATAATACAGATTTTAGAAATTTAGAATGTGTTTAGTTAAATTGCAAAGACCCTATCAAAAAATCAATGTTAATACCAAAGAAGGCCATAATTATTACCCTTATGAATTAGACGATTTAAAGGTTTTATAAGTTTGTTGGGCGAGTTTAAGTATTTTTTACTCTTATGTAAAACATTACCGTAAAATAAGGGATGTGAAATACCAGCCTTGATTAGATGTTTACAGGTTGCATTGTATTTATGAACAAAGTCTTTATATCGATGATAAAATTTAGTAAAGGTTTTATGTTTCCTGCTGGCGGCCATGTTGGATGTTGCGCGATCCTGAAAAACACCTTTTTGTAAGGGACCACCAAATGACTATTGTGGCCAAGTTAAGTTCCCATTGGCCAAGTAGTTTCAGAGGAGAAGATCTTTGAATGTGTTTTCCCATAGGGTCCAATGTTAAAACTATAACCGCCACCCCTCCCCCCCCCCCCCCCCCGCTGGCGGCCATGTTGGATGCAGCGAGATCCTGAAAAACACCTGTTTTGCAAGGGGCCACCCAAGGACTATTGTGGCCAAGTTTGGTGCCAATTGGCTCAGTAGTTTCGGAGGAGAAGATCTTTGAAAGTGTTTTTCCATAGGGTCCAATGTTAAAACTATGTTTCCCGCTGGCGGCCATCTTGGATATCGCGCGGACCTAAACAACACCTTTTTTGTAAGGAACCGCCCAAGGACTATGGTGGCCAAGTTTGGTTCCAATTGACCCAATAGTTTCAGAGGAGAAGATCTTTGAATGAAAAGTTCCGCTGGACGGACGGATGGACGGACGGATGGGCGGACGGACGGCGGTGGAAAAGTGATGGCAAAAGCTCATCCTGGCATTAGCCAGGTGAGCTAAAAAGAAGGGAAACGGGGAATGTGCCAAAGAGACAACGACCCAAAGGGGAGTAAAAACAACTTAAAGCCACCGTAAGATCTTCAATGAACGGTGAGGAAACCCCACACTCAACGGCAGGTTGGAGCCGGCCCCTAAATAAAGAGTAATCAAGTTCAGCGAAATAAACACCATCCTAGACTGTTATCTAAGTAGAAAACAGACAAAACACACAAAGGCATAATAAATTTACTGACTTAGGACAGGTTTGTTCATTTAAGGCAGTACTTGGAGGTCTGTGGAGTAAGGGTTTGAACGCAATAAAGGCTTCACAGTGAGGGTTTCACTTCAGTGGTGTTGTTCAATGTGGAGTTATCCTTACTTACGATTCTTCATTGTTGTATTTATATAAAGTGTTTTTTCTTTGTTTTTTTTTATAATTGGTTGTTGTTTTTCCCGAAGTTTGTGACAAATGCTATTAATTGATGAAATAATTGGGTTTATAGAACGACTAATACGATGGTCTTTTTTGCAAATTTCAATGGGGCATTATATATTCCCGCAGACTACATTCTCATCAGTAATTTAAAAATGTATATACTTTAATAAAAGGGTAAAAAAGCCCATCAAGATAAATGAGTTCTCGGGATTTCTGTTCAGCTACGACCCTTTTAGTTGAAGAGGGCATTCATGGGGATACCGTGAACTGATGCAATGGAAATAAAATCTTATTTCATGGAACGAAAATCAGAATTATCAGAATAAGCCCTGCATAATGCTTTTTTATCACTAAAACACATCAAATAACAAAACTAACACGTGTGCACGAAAATGTCCCTCTACCACATTCGTCGAATAAGTGTCCACAATATAACTGTAATAGATAAATGAAGGCTTTAGCAAGAGCGCCTGCTGCAACCACAGCCTATCAATGCCAGATTGTTGAACAAGTATTTATATCGAGTATGGACATAGTATCATGTTGGATGTACATTAAAATTCGAGGTTTTAATCGAATTTTGAAAAAACATTATATTTGTTTGACAACCTACATCTAATATTTGGGCACCCTAAGCTCAAAAGGTCGGCCAATGTGAATCCCATTCAAGAAAAACCAAAATTTCAATAAAATGCTATAAATAATAAAAGAGACGGACAAGTAATTCTTATCCATGCATTTAGACCTTATATCGTAGTGATATATGCGAATTGATCCCATGGAAAGGTGTTAGTTTGGCCTTATTCACGCTTGAAAAACAATGATTATTAATGCCTCAAAATGGGACCAAAATATAAAAATAAAAATTTTGACAGAGATATATGTAAAATCGTTTGACCTTTTCAGTACCGAACACATGAAACTAGATCAAAATTAAACAAATACTTAACATATTCTGCAACAAATATTGGGAACTAATTTGGCCTTCAAATAACTTGCAGACCATAATACAAAATAAAAAAAAAGAGTTGGTGGCTTAGTTTGAAAATGAATTTGACCACAACTTTGCAATATCTATTTTTCATTCTAATATGACTCTCTTTTTTCGCTCTGGAAACAACGCTATGTACTAATTCCAACAATATTTTTTAGCACATGCGTAATTTTTTTTTTACAGAAGGACATTCGTAATGTACAATTTCACATTTTATTAACTCAATATTCATTTTATTTTGTGTAAATAAAGTTTTAAAAAATGAATCACCCAAAAATTCACATCAAATAATGACAATAATAAAAATTTACAACAGTTACTAAATTTAAGACTCTGAACTGAAATTGACATAACCGTAACCTAGCAACGAATGTATTGTTGTTATGAAATCTTATCTGTGGTACATATCATGCTCTACGATTTAAATATGAAATTTTTAATTTTTAACGTTAATAAAATTATAAATATGAGTTTAATTCCTTTTATTTTATTTTATTTTATTTTTTTTGGCTTTAAAAATAACATAACAAAGCAGTCATATAAATCGGAAATACCACTAGCTCACACTTTTACACGATTCGATTTAAAAATATCCGTATTTTATATGTTTTGTAACAGATTATTTGTATTAATTCATTAGCTTATGAACCACTTGTATTAATAAAACAACGAATATAGATTTCTCTATGACCATTTATGTGTATCCGACATGTTTCAATTCTAGTGCTAAGCCCATTATTGACCTCTAAGAGCCGCTTCGAATGTTCAAAACTCTTGTTAAATATATTAGAATCGAAATAGATTATTGCAATTGGGCTCTATGCGAATTAGACATGGTCAGACCTTATATTTGTCTTCATTTTATACCTCGCTGTCGCTCGGTATAAAATATTGACAAATATAAGGTCTGCCCATGTTCTAATTCGCACAGAGCCCGCTTGCAATAATCTATTTCTTAATTCTATAATTCATTTATAAATAATAATAATAATTATAATAATAATAATAATAACTATAATAATAATTTTATTGGTAGTATCTGACCCCTGTTCAATTGCATTTTCATTTTTTGCTTGATAAACCATTTTAAAATAATACAATTTTCACAATGCAATCATTTATGGAAATATCATAAAAAAAACAAAACAAAACAAAATTGAAAAAAAACACAAAAAATAAACTTGAAAAATAAAATAGAATAAATAATGAGGTATCTAGATTTTATACAATATTTCATATAAATCATCCATGTGCATGTTAGTCAATATCAAGGGAAGTACAAGGACATGCGAGAACAAAATTCCACGAAGAAAAGGAAGTTAACAATTGGCTTACACCGGGTAATTTTTATCTTTTCCACGAAACAGGCAAATAGTTTTCAAAAATAAAAACGTATTCAAAGAGACTTTAGCAAGTCTAATAGTACCCGTTATTAGCCAGAAACCATCTGCATGACTGTGACTGGGCAATTTTTGTGGTTATCTTTTATCAATTTAATTTCATTAAATGCACAATTTTCTCCCAATTAAGGGCAAAAGATGTGCAAATAACAATACGGCAACAAATATAGAAAAAAAAATCTATTCTGTAACAAATGAAACTTAATTCCTCCTGCCATCAGTGCTAGCGACTCCATGGGTTTCAGAAAGAATATATAAGAATAAACGGTTAAGAAATAACAAACAAATACAATATGAATACAGCAAGGAAAGAAATAATAAACAAAAATACAGCAAGAATAGAGAAAGGAACGAAATAATAAAAAAATACAATAAGAAGAGAGAAAGGAAAGAAATAATAATAAAAATACAATAAGAAAGGAACGAAAAATGAATGTGGAATGCAACACTTGTATAGCATGTGCATAAACTTTAAACTAGATTTTTTGTCCGTCAACACAAAACAAAAAAAAATCCGAATTTATCATACAACCATGTAAAATCTAAAGGCTTACGAATGAATTTTATTTTGTATATTTTTTATCATTTTCAATTTCAAAAAGGGTAATTGAATTTCAGGAAAATCAACAAAATTTTTAGCAAAAAATCAAATGATAATATTTTTCTTAGCCTGCAAAAGTCGAGCGGGAGGAGATAAGAATCTAGATTTTTATTATGGCCTAACATCAGAAAAATCTGTCATGGCTTAGTCTACGTTTGATGGCGTTTGAGCTCAAAACGATGACAATGTCAATGAAGTTTCCATTCGAAAGTTATCTATTACAATTTCCTACTTCTAACAACTTTATCCTGTTGATACTCGAGTTACATCCTGAGCAGTTAGAATTGCCAAACTCCGCTCCATTGTTCTCTTATTTCCTGCAGGAAAACGAAACACATACATTTCCCGTTAAGTCAAACTATCAGAAAATCACAACGCTGCAGATTATTATAAGGAAATTTACTGGTTTCCGTCTTACATTCAAAATATTGTATTTTAACAAAGGGATGCAAAAATGGAGATAAGGACGCGTATTTCAACATTCAAAACGTCCGCTCCCTAGAAATTTATGAACAGAAAACCGTGACAATTATTCAAAATAACAACAATTACATAAAATTTATACAGCTATACATATGAGTATGGTATGAAATAAATAATAATAATAATGAAATAGATGCAGTAGAACATCACTAAACATCAGTGGACTGGAGTGGTACATCTGCTTTACATATAAAAATAATTTCATAAACTTTATTTTATTTGCATATTACATCAATGATGGATCAAGCAAATACATAATTACATAAACTTTATTTTATTTGTATATTACATCCATGATGGATCAAGCAAATACAATACAACTGCAATAGAATTTAGTTGACTCTTTGACCGATGTGGACCCTATTTAAATTCTAATGGTTGTTTTATAAAGGTGCGTACAGCCGATAAAAGGGTTATGTCTGGAGTTAAAATGTATTTAATTTTTCGACAAGTGGCATATCGTTTGTTTACAATAATTTCAAAAAGTTTTCCTCTGTACGTATCATTGATTGTACAATTAAAAAAGAAATTGGCTTCATCTTCAATATTATTACATCTTTAACACAATCTTTGTTCCCTCGGTATTATTTCGTTTCCACCCATTTCCACTCCTTTTTATTATCAACGATTCGAATATAACGAAATTGTGTTAAAAATGTCTATTTTTAAAGCTTGTCTTGAGTAAATAATTTTCTAAACCGAAATTCTTTTTCAATTCAGTAAATAAAAAAAAATTAGACTCAATAGACTCATGGCAGTAATTTTCACTAAATATTTTAGTATAAGTATTTGTTTTTAACTTTAGTTGGGGTTTTTATTTAATATTTTTTGTAAGTATTGAAACCGCGAGCTGCTCTAAAAAGAATGGACATCATTTGTGAAAAAATCAATAACTTGTGCATCCATCTTGATACAATATATATACTATGTACTAAACAAGTATGAAAATGCATGTATATAAATTCAAAATTTGCCAGATTTATAGTGAAGATTTTTTTTTTCCGATAAATTTTGTTTGTACATTCACAAATACGTAAATAAGCTTTATATTAACGCAAATTCAAAGGACATTTTCAGAGCAAAGGCTGTTTTTTTTTATCTATACCAAGGACGTATAATGATAAGTCCTTGGCTATACGATTTCTGAAGTTTGGGGAGTTTTTTCTTCAGAATATCAATAATTTTTACCATCAGTGATGAATTTCATTTAAATTTTGAATGATTGCTTCAAGAAGAATTTTAGAACTTTAGAAAGGACAAATGAGATAAGGAAATTAATGAGGGAAACCAAGTCTAATTTTACCGCGTTCATTTCAGGAAGCAATCCAGTAAAAATTGGCAACTTCAAACAACAAAAAAAAAGACAAAATATCCTTTATAACATAAATAAATGAAATATTAGAAAAAATAAAGGATTTACAGAGTTCACTATCTACACAATATATTCACTTTTAAAAATTAAAATGTGATATGGGACCATGAGCACAAAATTGTTCAATTAAACATTCCTAGACAATTTTGTCTGAAACTGAAAACGAAACAAAAGTAGTTGTAAACCATATTTATAACACGAAAGGACCTGTTCGTGATTTGGATTTCTAGAATATTCATTCTTATTCTTTTCTCATATTTTTCCTAAAAACAACAATCAGTCAAATATAAAATGTACAACCAAAAATTGATTGAAACATGTTCATGCAAGAAAAAATGGTTTGCATGCGAAAAAAACCTTGATGACATGATGCGCGTGTCGTACGACATACCTGTTGAAATCGCCATCACAAATACAGGATTTCAAGGGGCATTCCGTAAGATATCGCCGGTAATGTCCGATTGAAATCCCGTGTTCATGTATGTCTGGTCTGTATGAAATAACACTAAACTCCCTGTTATAAATCCATGTACAGAAAATACTTCCCGGTCCCGCTAATACCGAGAAAAGCTTTGCGTTTCCTTTGTTTTATATGATATTTATAGGCAAATGTATTTCCGTTCATTTTTCGAAAACCACTTATTAAACAAACTATATTTAAAACCGCGCAATTTAAAGATAAAATTATTAAATTGTAGGCGTGTATTCTTGTAAAAATGCATATAGATGGTCATCTTTAAAAAGTCAATTCTGGAAGGATAATTGAAATGATTTTTTTGTTAACTGCAGAAATTAATTGAAAATAATTATTCCGAATATGGGTGCAGTCTGTCTGCGTAGGCGTGGCTAAAAATAATTCATAGTCAACCAGCATGTAAAAATAAACGGTTGGAAATGTCAACACAAAAAGGGGCATATATATTTAGAAAAACAATGGTTTTCGTCCATACAAAAAGGTCTTGCAAAAATCGATAAAAATGTCGGCAAAATATTGACTGGAACCCCCCCTTTTTTTCGAGAAACTTGTTTAACCCCAACCTTTTCAGTATCAAAGGCCGAGGAATTCATATAATTCATTCAAGAGAAGACTATTTGTAAGAAATGTCTGTGTGTGTGTGTGGGGGGGAGGGGGTCCATTATGATATTGTCCATTTTTACGTCCACCCATCACGGGGTATAACCTTTACGTCAAGATTAGGCTCGGGGCGTCCCAAATACGCCTTTATTTGCTCGGAGTTTCCAAATCTATTACAAAAATCTGCATTTTATCGAAATTTAACAAACCTTGTGCAAAATTGAAAATACCCATTCGGAAGTCAACTATAAGACTAAAATGGCTGTGCATGAACGATTAGTATTCAACCGACACTAGTATTCGAGTTTACCTTGCATAACATATATGAGTATTTTGATGCTTGTTTGCGGACTACGTGTACATACCGAAGAATAATACACAGAATACAGCTTGTGGTTATTTTTGTCTCTTTTTAATACAATTTTTATACATTTCAATTAATATAAGTCTATATGGAGTCGTTTCTTTCGTTTTAAACTTCAATGTAGTTGTTTTTCAATGACTATGGATGCAGCTCGTACAAGACAAAAACGGAGGAGTCGGACCCAATTGAACAAGTAAAAAATTAAAGAAAGGGAAGAAAATACCGAAGGACAATCCAGGACTCATGAAATCCATAAGACAAAGACAAAATCAGTACTGGAAACAAAACAGAGACTACAATAAACACAGAAACACAACTGTATGATCAAATTGAGCAACACAGACCCAAAAAGAGTACTTCTAAGTAATTGAGTAAGCGAAGTTAGCAGCTAATTAGCTACCCGCCATGTTGCCCATAAACAAAAAGTCACACCAGGTACAATAGTCACAATCGAGTAAATGTGAAACGAATTAGGCTCCGGAAAAATTCCCGATTTCATATCGGAAATAAATTTCAAGTCACGATCTATCAGCTTATGTTATGGTGACGACCAAAGAACTTTTTCAGAGACGACTTCAACTGCGAAACAACATATCTTTGACTGAGAAATTCGGTAGTCGGTCGTTGGACTCTGCAGCGAAAATCGTGGGAACGATTTGTTTATTCGTGGGAACGATTTGTGATTTTTTTTATGTGGCACCACATAATGTGACCCAAATAAGCTTTCATATAATGTGACCGAAATAAGCTTTCATAAGTACATATTGCTGAACATGCAATAAAATGGCCCAAATAAGCTTTCATAGGTAGTACATATTGCTGAACATGCAATAAAATGCTGTAAATGCAAGGAGAGAACATCACAAGATACCCCACTAACTGACATACCAAAGGAACTAATAACTGACTTTTGATTGGCAATGACCTCCTCTTTTGACAGTGTCGTTACAGTATGTGCGAGATAACCTGCAGATACATCGACTGGGACAGCTTGCAATATTTTGCATATAAAAATGGTGTTATTAGGAGTTTTATCAGCTTACATGTCATGAATGGCGGACAAAGTTCCAGCTACATCAGGTCTCCTCAAAATGGAAGTAGTTTTAATTCGGGTTTGGAGCAATGGTCTAGAAGCTTTTACACCTTAATGCATTAAATCAAACTAATATTTGATACAAAGGTGCACTGTAAAAATGCAATGATTAAACAGTTCCGAAAATAAGAATGTGATTTTTCCTGTTGTTAAATTGCTCTTTCTTTTTCCTATTATCTGAAAGG
>MJUU01030481.1:8790-27175 GCA_002080025.1 Modiolus philippinarum
GATATCTCGGAAACGATAAAAAATTTATGAAAGCATTGTGTTGCAAAAACACTCCTCTCATTAAGATCTACATTTCTGGGTGGTCAAAAAAAAATTTTCGTTCGCCATTTCTAAATGGCCGCCATTCGAAATTTTGTTAATGCTATATCTCGGTAACGATAAACAATTTATGAAAACATTGTGTTGCAAAAATACTCCTCTCATAAAGATCTACATTTCTGGTTGGTCAAAAAAAAAATTTCGTCCGCCATT
The DNA here is from genome assembly GCA_002080025.1 of Modiolus philippinarum. Classification (NCBI taxonomy): domain Eukaryota; kingdom Metazoa; phylum Mollusca; class Bivalvia; order Mytilida; family Modiolidae; genus Modiolus; species Modiolus philippinarum. Next base: position 9,043 of record MJUU01030481.1, read on the forward strand.
CGAAATTTTGTTATCGCGATATCTCGGAAACGATAAAAAATTTAAGAAAACATTGTGTTGCAAAAATACTCCTCTCATAAAGATCTACATTTCTGGTTGGTTCAAAAAAATTTTTCGCCCGCCATTTTCAAAATGGCCGCCATTGTAAATTTTGTTATCGCGATATCTCGGAAACAATAAAAAATTTATGAAAACATTGTGTTGCATAAATACTCCTCTCTTAAAGATCTTCATTTATGGTCGGTCAAAAAAAAATTCCGTCCACCATTTTCAATATGGCTGCCATTCGAAATTTTGTTATCGCTATATGTCGTATGTCAAAATGGCCGCCAATCGAAATTTTGTTATCGCCATATCTCGGAAACGATAAAAAAAATTATGAAAACATTGTGTAGCAAAAATAATCATCTCTTTAAGATCATCATTCGTGGATGGTAAAAAAAAATTTCGTCTGCCATTTTGAAAATGGCCATCATTCGAAATTTTGTTATTGCGATATCTTGGAAATGATAAAAAATTGATGAAAGCATTGTGTTGCAAAAATACTTCTCTCATTACGATCTACATTATGGTTGGTCAAAAAACTTTTGTTTACATAACTTTTTTTACCAAAATAGAAAACAAAAACAAACTTTTACATGTAATCATGGTGAAAACTGGTGAAAGACCTTGCAATTGCTCTCTGAACAATTGACCTTTTAATTGTTCATGCTTTTTTTCTTTAGCAAAGATTTTTTTTTCTGTCGCGGTTATAATGGCCATGATATTTGCCAGAAATACTGACTTCGAATCTGTGCTAATTTCCCTTACGGCTCTGAAAATATACCCAGCCCTTTTTTGGGGGGATACCACTCAACAACATATGATATATTTCTATATACATGTATAAAAAAATCGAAATTCTGATATCAAAAGATTGTGAATTTTTATAATTTGTAACAGAGACATTTAATTACAATTTAATTGTGATTAAATGCCTCTGTATGTAATTTAAGATTTTATATCATAAAAAATAATTTTTTTAGCTCACCTGGCTAATGCCAGGGTGAGCTTTTGACATCACTTTGCGTCCGTCGTCCGTCCGTCCGTCCGGTGTAAACTTTTCATTCAAAGATCTTCTCCTCTGAAACTACTGGGCCAATTGGAACCAAACTTGGCCACAATAGTCCTTGGGTGGTCCCCCAAAAAGGGAGATTTTCAGGTCCGCGCGATATCCAAGATGGTCGCCAGCGGGAAACATAGTTTTAACATTGGACCCTATCGGAAAAATGTTCAAAGATCTACTCCTCTGAAAGTACTGGGCCAATTGGTACCAAACTTGGCCACAATAGTCCTTCGGTGGTCACTTACAAAATATAGTGTTTTTCGGGTTCGCGCTATATCCAACATGGCCGCAAGCGGGGAATATAGTTTTAACATTAGACCCTATGGAAAACCTAATTCAAAGATCTTCTCCTCTGAAACTACATGGCCAATTGGATCCAAACTTGGCCACAATAGTTCTTAGGTGTCCTCTTACAAAAAGGTGTTTTTTCAGGTCCGCGCGATATCCAAAATGGCCGTCAGCGGGAAACATAGTTTAAACATTGGAGCCTATGGGAAAACACTTTCAAAGATTTTCTTCTCTGAAACTGCTGAGGCAATTGGCACCAAACTTGGCCACAATATTCTTTTGGTGGTCCCTTACAAAAAAGGTGTTTTTAAGGTTCGCGCTATATCCAACATGGCTGCCAGTGGGGAACATAGTGTTAACATTGGTCCCTATGATAAAGCACATTCAAAGATCTTCTCCTCTGAAACTACTGAGCCAATTAAAACCAAACTTGGCCACTATAGTCCTTAGATGGTCGTCTGCAAAAAGGATATCCAAGATGACCGCCAGCGGGAAACATAGTTTTAACATTGGACCCTATGGGAAAACACTTTCAAAGAACTTCTTCTCTGAAACTACTGAGCCAATTGGTACCAAACTTAGCCACAATAGTCCTTCGGTGGTCCCTTTCAAGTTCGCGCTATATTCATCGCGCTATATTCAACATGGCTACCAGCAGGGAACATAGTTTTAACATTAGAACCTAAGGTAAGGGAAAACACATTCAAAGATCTTTGCCTCTGAAACTACGGGCCAATTGGAACCAAACTTGGACAATAGTCCTTGGGTGCTTCCTTGCAAAAAGGGTGCCTTTCAGGTCCGCACGATATCCAAGACAGCCGCCAGCGGGAAACATAGTTTAAACATTGGACCCTATGGAATAACATGTTCGAAGATCTTCCTCTCTGAAACTACTGAGCAAATTCGTACCAAACTTGGCCACAATAGTCTTTTGATAGTCAACTGCAAAAAACATGTTCGAAGATCTTCTTCTCTGAAACTACTGAGCCAATTCGTACCAAACTTGGCCACAATAGTCTTTTGATGGTCAACTGCAAAAAATAGTTGTTTTTCCAGGTTCGCGCTATATCTAACATGGCTGCCAGCAGCGAACATAGTTTTAACATTGGACCCTATGGGAAAACACATTCAAAGATCTTCTTCTCTGAAACTACTTGGCAATTTGGAATCAAACTTGGCCACAATAGTTCTTGGATGATCCCTTGCAAAAGAGATGTTTTTTTTTCAGGTCCGTGATATCCAAGATGGCTGCCAGCGGGAAACATAGTTTTAATATTGGACCATATGGGAAAATACATTGAAAGATTTTCTCTGAAACTACAAAACCAATTTTAACCAAACTTGGCCACAATTGTACTTGGATGGTTCCTTGCAAATAGGGTGTTTTTCAAGTCTGAGCTATATTCAAGATGGCTGCAAGCGGGAAACATAGCTTTAATATTGGACCCTATGGGATAACACGTTCAAATATCTTCTTCTCTAAAAATGCCGAGCCAATTGTGGGAAAATACATTGAAAGATTTTCTCTGAAACTACACAACCAATTTTTGCCAAACTTGGCCACAATTGTCCTTGGATGGTTCCTTGCAAAAAAGGGTGTTTTTCAAGTCTGAGCTATATTCAAGATGGCTGCCAGCGGGAAACATAGTTTTAATATTGGACCCTATGGGATAACACGTTCAAAGATCTTCTCTAAAAATGCCGAGCCAATTGTAACCAAACTTGCCAAGAATAGGCCTTGGGTGGTCCCCTGCAAAAAAGATTTTCAGACATGGGCTATATCAACTATGACTGCCAGGAGGGAGCATCGTTTTTATATTGGACCATATAATGATCTTCTTTGGAACTGCTGAGCGAATTACAACCAAACTTTGCCACAATAGTTCTTGGGTGATACCCTGCAAAAAATGTTTTTCATGTTCCCGCTAAATTCAACATGGCCGCCAGCAGGAAAATTAGTTTTAACATTAGGCCATATGGGAAAACACATTCAAAGGTCTTCCGCTTTGCAAGTCAGCTGAGCCAATTGGATCCAAACTTGGCCACAATATTCCTTGGGTGGTCCCTGCAATTAAATAGGTGTTTTCAGTTCAGGTCTGGACTATATCCAACATGGCCGCCAGCGGGAACCTATTTTTTTTACATTGGACCTTATGGGAAAATTCTCCTCTGAACTTATAGGCTGAGCCATACCAAACTTGGTCAAAATAGTCTTTATGTGGACCCCTTTAACAGAAAAATGTTTTTTTTTCCAGATTCACACTTTTTAAGATGGTTGACAGCAGCTAACATAGTTTAACATTGGACCCTATGAGAAACACTAACAGAGGTCTTTTCCCCTTAATTGGAACTATAGTTTTAACTATATTTCGATATGGGTCTTTAACATAATCAAGGCCTGCAGGTGAGCGGTACAGGCTCTTGAGAGCCTCTTGTTTGGTATTAAAAAATACTCAGTAATGACAATTTCAAAATAATTAATTGAGATTGTGTTGACAGTTTGGTAATTTTCACTTTAAGATTCCTCAAAATAGCATCGGGTGGGGGGCATTTCTCGACTTGGTTTATTATTTACACTTTAACTATTTTTAAAACGGGTAGGGGTAAAAAGAATGGGGTAGAAAACTTGAGGTGAAGGGATCCGGGGCAGAATCTTAAACCGGGGGGGGGGGCACTGCCTATATAAGTGGAACTGGGTATGTTCCGACAAACGGGGTTGCATGTTTAGCTGAATTGTCTAGAAAGGGGTATAATTTTTTAACCTTGTCTTGAAAGGGGTAATATTTTCTTGTCTATGATGAGGTACAGGAGAAGATCTGGTTGCATAAATATATCATAAAAACAATTTTCAGCAAGAATCAGTTGCTAATAATTGCATTTTAACAAATTATTTGACTATTTAAATGGTATATTGACTTGACATGAAGAAAAATCCTACTTTTTATGTAAGAAGGGTTCTATGAATATACTTGTACACATTTGTCTAGAATGGGGTATAGGAATCCGTCAAAATTTGTCTAGAAAGGGGTCAGGGTTTTGAACCACTGGCAATTTTCAGACCAGGTGCCCCCCCGGATCTTAAATAATCTTTTATATTTTTATTTATTTAAAGCACAATTACATTCCTGTGCTTTTTGGATTGCCTTGGCAAAATTGCAGAATGTTACTTATATTATTGCACGACTTCACCAGAAAGATCAGTAATCCGTGTCAACGTTAGTTGTAAACTGGCTTATTTCTGACCTACTTATTTATATCTATCTCATACATATTCATTATATGCAGAAAAAGAAGCCATGATGCCTGTTGTGTTCTTCCATGATGGATAGTTTACAACTTTATTTGCAGAGTTTTACACATAAACAGTAAAAACGTCGTCGCCAAAAGAATCCCCCGGGTTCATAAATGGACACATCGTCCATAATTACTCAAGTCGGAAGAGATGAGGAACTTCTTAACACGTTTCCTCCATCGGAAAAAGGTGAGTGTTTACTTGAAGGGGCCATAACAAGGCGATTTAGTTTGAGAGTACCTGTTACTACGCGGTGCAATATAGTTCTCCGTATTAGTAGTAAATAAAAGAATCCATTAACTACATAAGCTCAAATAATTAATTATGTAACACAAGTATTAATGATTACAACATTTCCTCATATTTTCAACATGAAACATCAACACATAAAGTAATTTCAAGTTGAAGGTCGTGTAAACATTAGTGTAACTCGTCATCTAATTCATCGTTTTAACCAAATTGAAATCTGCATTTCTTACCCTCATAGGCGATTCAGCAAATATCCCTAAGTGTTTCATATTTGTACATATATTTAGGTGAAACAGTAAACACTGGAGGTTGTTTTGTATCCGAAAAGTCTTTCCATAGCACTTCCGACGACTTCAACACCACCATGTTTTTTTATGTTTTACATCAATTTGGTCGACACAACTTAAGAACGACTTCGTCCTTTATTATTTCAAAGAACTGGTGTCTTTAAAAATAGCTACTTGAACTTACATTTAGGCTCCAAAGTACTTCTATTATCTCTGTTACCAAAAAAGGGGGAGGGGTAACGTGCAACAGGCCTTCTTCCTAGGCTTTTTTACTTCATCAGTATCTTTTAAAATTTAGACAAACCACAGTGCGGATTTATTGTTCAAGTTTCATGAATCAGAGCTGGTGGAAAATGTGACATGATGTAGAAATAACCAGTTTTAGTTATTTCTGTGATTTTCACTAAGGGAGATAATTCAAAAATGGAAAAATCTAACTGATAAAGTAACTGTTTTTGACGATGCCCCAGACTGTATACAACTGTTTCTTTTTATACGACTGCAAAAAAATTTTTGAGGTCGTATATTGGTATGATACTGGCGTCGGCGTCTGTAGACACTACGTTTCCGTGCGATAACTTAAGTTCTGGTTGACCAATCTTTATGAAATTTAAGCACAATGTTCCTTGGCACAAAGGGAAGGCTGGGATTGCTTTTGGGTATTGTAGCCCCTCCCATTTCTGAAAAAAGGGCCAAAATTGGGTGTTCTCATATATTAGGTTGTAGAATATTTATTATTTATCAGATTTTTATAGGGTTTCTTTCAGTGTGCTCCATATTAAATTTCCAATCACTTGTATGTAAACAGATTTCACATTGCATGTACCGTTCATGAGATATCATAAATGGGGCCCAAACAGGGGGAATCCCAAAAAATTTTTTTTTTTATAATTTTTAGTCCGATTTTGATGCAGTTTTTTTCAATGGATTCCTTATGGAAAATTAATGTAGCGCTCAATTATTAGACTTTTGTTCACTTGTTTCCTTTCCAAGCTATGAGGGGCCGAACGAGGCCAAAATTGCAAATTTGCAGATTACCTAAAATTTGTATTTTTCATCTGATTTTGATGAGATTTTTTTTCTTTGGATTCCTCTTGATATAAGCTTTCAGAGTAAGTCAACAGATTTAGCGTAGCTCTTACTGTTTCTGAGCTATGAGGGGTCAAAGGGGCTAAAACTGCAAATTTGCAGATTACCTAAAATTTTTATTTTTCATCGGATTTTGACAGGATTTTTTTTCTTTGGATTCCTCTTGATATAAGCTTTCTGTAGTATGCCAATGGATTTGGCGTAGCTCCAACTGTTTCCGAGATATAAGGGTTCAAAGGGGCCAAAATTGCAAATTTGCAGATTACCTAGATTTTTATTTTGCATCAGATTTCAACAGGATTTTTTTCTATGGATTTCTCTTGATATATTAGCTTTCAGTAGTATGTCAATGGATTTGGCATAGGTCTTACTGCCAGAGCTATAAGGGGTCAAAGAGGAATCATAAGGAGTCATAAGGGCTAATTTTTCCTAGTTTGTGTCCAGCTGATTTCTGGGTCAATCTATTGTGTCCATCTAATTATTGTGTCAAGCTCTTAAGTATGTCCATATTTACTTTAAAATTACGCTTGTTCAAATTTCAGTGGTCGACATGCTGCAGTTGTATCATGCTGCGCTCGGCGTAGCCCTTTATTTCATTTTTGTCTAGTTTTAAGATGTGTCTCTAGGTCAAATTCAATTAAAAAAAAACACAAGTAACTTGTTGCCAAAGTTGCACGAATGTTTTATCGAAATATGCATGGTACACATAAGCCAAATAAGAAAACAAACTCAACAATAAACATATATTTGTTCGGCCTATTAACAGAAGTTCCTTTGGATAGAGACATATAGATACAGAGATAGGAAACTCCCAGTAAATCCTATGTAAAAATTGGTAATAACAGTAACACGTGTGTGTGAGATTTCCTGTGAGTTTGTTGATTTGAGTTTTCAACTCCAGCAAATACATGAAAAAAATGTTTGTTAAATGAATCACAATAAATGAAAAAAAAAATCACTTTTCAAAATCAAATGTTTCTAAGCAAATAGTAATAATGCCGGCTTGTTCAAAAGTACATGTACATGTATTTGGATACAGTTGTTCTGTTGATTTTGAGGGACATGCAATATCGTAGCTTGTTTCACATAAATAATGCCAAAAACTAGTATTTTGATTAATAAAATGTTTAAAATTACATTTTTTGTGTATCATCAACACACTGAATTACAATGATCTTAACCATTTTATTGCCGAGATTATATAGTGTATTAGGGTAAAAAGTCATGTCCTGATTTTTTTTTTTTTCATCAGATTTCAATGGGATTTTTTTTTTTTTGGATTCCTCTTGTTCAAAGCTTTCAGTTTTATATCAACAGATTTCAGATAGCTCTTACAGTTTCCCAGCTATAAGGAGTGAAAGGGACCAGCAATGCAATTTTTTTCTCTAACATGTGTTAGGTTCCTGAATTTTTTTTTTATTATCAGATTTTATTGTGGTTTGTTTCTTAGAGATTACACAGTATAAGGGTTAAGAAGTATGTTGACCAATTTAACTTACCTCTCACAGTTTGGGAGCTATAATTGGCTGAAATTGCAATTTGTGTAAATACTAGTAACTTAAGGATGTAGTATGATGATGTTTCTGAAATTCGTAAAAGTCATTTGGATTTCTCTGGTTTTATCCATTTTTGGATTAGTGTCTATCCAAAGGATAGAATTCTATCCTATGTTACCACCCAGGTGACCAACCTCACGCAATCAAACATTAGTGATCATACCCATGCTAAAAGAATCCTTTTCAGGAAACCTCATACACATCTTTCTGATCTCATAAAAAACTCTGACACTCAATAGTCTATTTTCATTGAACATTAATTTGATTGCCCGAACTTTTCAACACTTAAATGGTGCCCGAATTCGTTAATTAATCACCGAATGAATTTCCCATTCATAAAATTTTGTGTGTAGATGTATGAATATGGAAGACTGATGCCTTTATTTACATGTTACATTTGTATGAATGGCGTAAACGTACTTCCCTGAACCGTCAATGAAATGATGTGGCTGTTTTGAAATAAATCATAAAAGAACAATGCATTGGAAATAAAAAATCGAATTCATTAGCAGTCGAGAACAACGGTCCATTATTTACAATCTACGGAAGACGTAATGTTTGTTTACATTTCTAGTTATCAATGAATGGAAAAGTAAGGCTGTTCAACTTGGCTGTTCCATTATACTTGTTGCGATTGTCATTTAGTGTCTTCTCTGAGTTCCGCGTTCGGTAAACATGTAATGGCCGACTCAAAACAAAATACTGAAGAAGTCGTACATCTGTAAATACAAAGTATTACCTGGAAACAGCTGTCAAGGAGCATATTCCGAAACAGACGATATTTTGCAACGATCGGGGTTGGAATTGACTAAATTCGAAATAGGATCAGGCAGGGGTGTTGATCTGTTGATTGCCGTTCGTCCAACAATGTTCAGTTCGGGGTGTTGCGTGTTGAATTAAACAGAGTTTGGTCAAACAAAACTTGAGATAATGTCATTTGAGTATTTACAATGCATAACAGTCATTTTTCAATTGCATGAGAATGTATATCATAGCGCGAATTGAGATGCATTGTTGCACAAAGGACTTGGCACAGATCATCGTTTTCATGTCTTCGTGTGTTTCTTGGACGAATTATTATCTCCATAAACAGCAGGGTACTGCTGCTCATGTTTTGTCAGCTTTTGCGTCTTGTCAGCATTCACAAACCTTTAATTCAGGTCTCTTCTTTAGAATTAAATTTCAAACTGTACTTGATCAAGATGGTGCTGTCATTGTTTAGTCTATGTTGAGTGTACAGCAGGGAACCCATAATATGTAATAGGTTTCTGGTATAAAATCAGAATTCTTTGAATATTTGCCGTTGATCAGAGTTTGGTCAAACAAAACTTGAGATAATGTCATTTGAGTATTTACAATGCATAACAGTCATTTTTCAATTGCATGAGAATGTATATCATAGCGCGAATTGAGATGCATTGTTGCACAAAGGACTTGGCACAGATCATCGTTTTCATGTCTTCGTGTGTTTCTTGGACGAATTATTATCTCTATAAAAAGCAGGGTATTGCTGCTCATGTCTTGTCAGCTTTTGCGTCTTCTCAGCATTCACAAACCTTTCATTCAGGTCTCTTCTTTAGAATTAAATTTCAAACTGTACTTGATCAAGATAGTGCTGTCATTGTTTAGTCTATGTTAAGTGTAGAGCAGGGAACCCATAATATGTAATAGGTTTCTGGTATAAAATCAAAATTCTTTGAATATTTGTCTCTAATGGTTTGATTGCTATTGATTGGCTGGTGTGATCAAATGAAGATGGCCACCAGTCAGTCAGAAAGGCATGTTAATTTTCTTGATGAGCAAAACATGTTTTTTTTTACCTTTCTTGGTTTTGATTTCATCATTATAATTATGCACGACATAGACAGGCAATTATTCATATCATACATGGACACTATTGGACAGTGTACATAAAATATCAATAGATTAGATACTGATCATTGCCATCATAGACACTAATCCACCAGTCCCTTTGGGACTTTGATTCCTATGTACAATGTAATATATTTTGCCCCATTACACCCAATTTTTTAGTCATCAAAGGCTTCAGTAGCTCATTTAAAGTCAGTGAACAAGATTTCATTAGATTGTAGATTTTCCTTCCATGTGAAAGAATTCAATAATATGTCCATGTTATACTAAGGTTAAAGTCCAAGAGAGCATTTTCCCGCCATTTTTAAAAAGTGAAATATCATGAAACATTCCTCCCTTTGGGTCGTTGTCTCTTTGACACATTCCCCGTTTCAACCATAAATATTTTTAGCTAACTTTATTCCTTAACCAATGCTCTTTCCATTTATGGTATCAATTTAAAATCGTAGATTTTTTTTATTTCACCTTACTACATCCTTAAGGTAGTTGGGGTGTCTTGGTTTCTGACTTAAGAACTTTTTTTTAAAATTTGTACAATAAAACTTTGAGTAATATGCTATAGTATAAAAATATGCAAAAAAATTGGGGGTCACGGATATGTCAAAAAAGATACAGTGTTCTAAAGATTGATCAAATTTGGTGTTTTTGCACTTTATTTACAATAGAATTATATGGGAAATAGCCCTATACCACAATTCAAGGGCATATTTTTTNTTTTTTCCAAACTTTGTATATTTATTGGTACGATATAGAACTTCAATTTAAAAACATAAAAAAGATATGTCACGGACCTTTTGAAAAAGTTATTTCATGAAACATGAAGAATTTGTTGGTTTTCAAGAAAGGGGAGATAATTAAAGTAATTTGGGACCCAAAATAAAAAAATCCATATATTTTGGAAAAATTATAATAAATGTGTTTTGTTAAAATACTTTTTACAAAATATGAAAAACAATTTGGATCAACTACTTAACTTTTTAACAAACTTAGAATTTGACCTATATTGTCTCGCCCACGTCGAAAGTCGCGGAAAGCGAGACATAGGCGTGCAGAGTATGACGGCGACGGCGGCGTAAACTCAAGTTTTTATATAGAAGCCTTTGATGTAGGAACTTTATATTTGGTCCATAGGTAGCTTACGGCAAATCCTATCTGTCGGACCCAAAATTATCTGACCTTGACCTACATTTCGCGGTCCAGTGACCAGGTTAAGTTTTTTTGCTTAAGTCCATTTCTCAATAACTACAAGCTAGAAGTCAATGATATTTGGTATATAGCTTGGTCTTGGTTAGTACATGTCAGTCTGCCATATGGCTTTTGACCTTGACCTCAATTTCACGGTCCAGTGACCAGGTTAAGTTTTTTTGCTTAAGTCTGTTTCTCAATAGCTACAAGCCATAGGTTAATGATATTTAATATATAGCTTGGTGTTGGTTAGTACATGTCAGTCTGCCATATGGCTTTTGACCTTGACCTCAATTTCACGGTCCAGTGACCAGGTTAAGTTTTTTTGCTTAAGTCTGTTTCTCAATAACTAGAAGCCATAGGTCAATGATATTTGGTATATAGCTTGGTCTTGGTTAGTACATGTCAGTCTGCCATATAGCTTTTGTCCTTGACCCCAATTTCACGGTCCAGTGACCAGGTTAAGTTTTTTTTTGCGCAAGTCTGTTTCTCAATAACTACAAGCCATAGGTCAATGATATTTGGTATATAGCTTGGTCTGGGTTAGTACATGTCAGTCTGCCATATGGCTTTTGACCTTGACCTCAATTTCACGATCCAGTGGCCAGGTTTAATTTTTTTGCTGAAGTCTGTTTCTCAATAAATACAAGCCATAGGTCAATGATATTTGGTATATAGCTTGGTCTTGGTTAGTACATGTCAGTCTGCCATATGGCTTTTGACCTTGACCTCAATTTCACGGTCCAGTGACCAGGTTAAGTCTTTTTGCTTAAGTCTGTTTCTCAATAACTACAAGCCATAGGTCAATGATATTTGATATAAAGCTTGGTTTTGGTTAGTACATGTCAGTCTGCCATATGGCTTTTGACCTTGACCTCAATTTCATGGTCTAGTGAACAAAGTTGAGTGTTTCTGATTATAATAGTTTCTTAATTACTGTAAGTGGAATGGTAATAATATTTGGCTTGTAGGTTGCTCTTGAGTAGTACATGACTGTTTTAGCGACAAGCAGGGACGGGCGAGACATCTATTAGGGTCCACTCTTGTATATTATATACCATGGCATTTCAGCATAGAATTATCTCCCTTTGATAAAACTTTTTTATACCCCCTGCAAACAATGTTTGGGGGTAAATAGGAATCGCCCTGTCCGTCTTGTCTGTCGGTCCGTCCAAGTACCTTGTCAGCACATGTTCTCCTAAACAGCTGCTTGGATTTTGATGAAATGTTAAACAGTTGTAGTACACCATCTGAAGATGTGCATGAAGTGATATGGTTGCTGTTCGAAATTTTGAAGGGGAGATAATTTGTCTTTGAATATTATCTGGCAAAAAGGGGGGATGAACCTTGTCAGGGCATGTTTTCCTAAATGGCTGCTTGGATTTTGATGAAATGTTACACAGTTATAGTACACCACCTGAAGATTTCCATGAACTTATATGGTTCTTGCCCTAGATTTGAAAGGCGAGATAATTTGACCTTGAATATTTTCTGGAAAAAAAGGGGGGGCAAACCTTGTCAGCACATGTTCTCCTGAATGGCTGGTTGGAGTTTGATGAAATGTTACACAGTTGTAGTACACTATTCGAAGATGTGCATGAAGTATTATGGTTGCTGCCTGAAATTTTGAAGGGGAGATAATTCGTCTTTGAATATTATTTGGCAACTTGTCAGCACATGTTCTCCTAAACAGCTGCTTGGATTTTGATGGAATGTTACACATTTGTAGTACACCACCTGAAGATGTGCATGAAGTTATATGGTTCAGGGTTCAATTAGTGGGGGTATAACTGGCTGCCCTCCAGCAACAGCTCTAGTTAATTTTTGGCAAATACTGTGGAAGTATTTTTATTCGTGGACATTAATTTTTGTGGTTTTCATAAATATCATTATTTCGTGGGTACCTTAATTAGTGGTTTCAGATTCAATATATCAAAACTCTATGGAAAAATGCATTTAGTTGGGAACTTAATTTCGTGGTTTAAGCGAACCACGAAATCCACGAAAATTGGAACCCCACAAACAATAGTACTTTCACGGTATGTAATATTATTTGAACAAACTTGATAATTAATAAACATATCATGACATGAAATGAACACTCGTATAAGGCGGTAAATGAACATTGTACAATGCACTGTACCTTTACTTCTGGTTTGTAACCACGAACATTGTTACATTATGACGTTTAAATATTGCATTCCCGAATCTGTACTTCAGGGGGTGATTTTTTATGTAAATTGTCCTGATGACGCCGCTACAGCGCAGAAAATTGTCGATCAATAAAGACCACTGCATTCCCGAGAAGTGTTGTTGTTACTTTTTAGCTCACCTGGCCAAAGGCCCTGTGAGCTTTTGCCATCACTCTGCGTCCGTCGTCCGTACGTCCGTCCGTTAACTTTTGTTCAAAAATCTTCTCCTCTGAAACCACTGGGTCAATGCTAACCAAACTTGACCTGAATCATCACCAGGGTATGCACTTTCAATTTGTGATTTTTATCTCCGTAGACCAAACAACATGGCCGCTGTTACTAAAAATAGAACATAGGGGTAAATTGCTGTTTTTTGCAAATAACTCAAAAACCATTACAGATATCAAAATTCTGACAGAGTAAAAATGATCAGCATGATGAGATCTACCCACTGTGCAATTTTGAAGAAAATCTGAAAACCCATCTTGGAGTTATGGCCCTTTTTGCGTAAAATTTTCAAAATTTTTGCATTTTTTATTTTTTATTTCAAAAAGTGTAACAGATAGAGGTCAAGTGTAATTGCACAAATGTTAAGCATATCAAGATCTACCCACCCTGAATCCATATACCCTTGTAGGAGTTATTGCCCTTTTTTCACCAAATTTTTAAAATATTCATATTTTTCGATTTTATTTCCCAAACTTTAGAAGATGAAGATTAAGTGTAAAGTCATGAAATGTTTGCCATGCTGAGGTGACTTTAAAACTTGTATTGAAAATAGTTTGTTGAGCGCAATTTTCAAGATGGCCGCCAAAAAAGGTGGGAAAATTCAACATTGTCCAATTTCAATGAAATTTGGTTTCCAAATAGATATTGATGTTGCGACTTCAAAACCTGTGTTAATTGAAAATTGTTCATTGACCGCCATTTTCAAAATGGCCGCCAAAAAAGGCGGGAAAATTCAACATTGTCCGATTTCAATGAAATTTGGTTTCCAAATAGATATTGATGTTGCGACTTCGAAACTGTGTTGAAAATTGTTCGTTGACCACCATTTTCAAAATGGCCGCCAAAAAAGGCGGGAAAATTCAACATTGTCCGATTTCAATGAAATTTGGTTTCCAAATAGATATTGATGTTGCGACTTCAAAACCTGTGTTGAAAATTTTTCGTTGACCGCCATTTTCAAAATGGCCACCTAAAAGGTGGGAAAATTCAATGTTGTCTGATTTCAATGAAATTTGGTTTCCAAATAGGTATTGATGTCACAACTTCAAAACTTATGTTGAAAATTATTTGCTTACAGCCATTTTCAAAATGGTTGCCAAAAAAGGAAGGAAAATTGTTTGTGGACCGCCATTTACATAATGATGTCTCTGTTTCAAAACTGGTGTCTAAAGTGGTCCTAAGCAAGAGCGTTTTTTGTCAATAAAGCCCAACAAAGAAAAATAGTACAACATGATCAGACTTTAAATACTGTTCAAGATATTGGTGGTGTTTGAGGTAATAAAGTTTGAGAGACTGATGATCAACTGTATAACTTACAATGTTACCACGATTGTGGCAACTGAAACCAGGTGAGCGATACAGGCTCCTGGGAGCCTCTAGTTTCTCAAATTTGATATCAATGATAATTGTTGTTCATTTTTATTTTAATTATTGTATTAAAGACACACAAAATCATTTGGACCGAAAACCGAATTTATTTGGAAACATGCAATATCTAAATTTTAGTAAATTTTGTTTAAAACTAAGGAGTATCTCCCTCTTGCATAGCTCTGTCCTTAGCTTATTTTGGCTTTTCTATTTAGATCTTATTGGTTATTTGTTCTCTATCAGTTTTACACTTATTTCGGTTTATGGACTTCCAAATATTTTGATTTTATCTGCACTGAAGAGACACAAGTTGTCGAAATGCGCATATGCAGAACCTAAATTCACAGTAACCTCGGTATTTTGTTATTTGGACAGCATTCTTATTAAATTATTGAATTTTTGCTTAGATGTGCAAAAAAGATGCTCAGTTTTAGACACCCCAACTACCTTGAAATTTTAGTTTTTTACCAGATTTCTATGGGATTCCTCTTGATGTAAGCTTTCAGTTGGAGTCAGTAGATTTACTAGTAGTGCCACTCTTACTGCGGAGGTGTTAACCACTATGAATTTTCCGTATTTTCTATGGATTTTCGAGTAAAAAATGCACTACAGATTCACATAGCAAATATAAGGTTTATTCATAATTCTTGAAATAAATTGTACCTATTTCTGAAATTGGGCAATCATTGCAAAAGAAAAGCTTCTGATAGATAAACAACATACTTCAAGCACAAAATTGATGTAGATCTTGGTCATGGATTGCCTTGTCTATGCGGGCTAGTCAGGTCATAAAGCTAAATTCCCTGCCCCTACCCATATTTTCCGTACGGAAAGCCTGAAACATGAACCATTGTAGACATTGTAGCTGAAATAATGTTCACAAATTAATCAATCAAATAATCAATGAAGTAGAGAAAAAATGGCGGATAGAAATTGAAATGACAACATTTGTTGATGTCAACTTATTATTAAAGATTAATACAATCTAACACAATTGAAAGTTTGTGCAAATAAAGATATAATTGAAAGTGCAAGATCGAGAAATAGACACCCAAAAAATTGTAAGATTTTAATATTTCTCTGACGAGGCTTGCCAAGTCAAAGAACCATTGAAATCTTACTCAAGGGTATCTGAGATTTCTTAATCTTGCATTTTCAAAGGTGTTTGATTCAATTGATTGTTTTTCTCACAGTTATAAGAAAAATACAAGTTTCTGTAAAACCAGAATATTGTTGGCGTTTGCCATGTCTTAGAAACTAACTATGCTGTCGACGACATCATAATGTATTTCCTCAAGTGAAATTCTTATCTCACCCATGAGTTGAGACAAGGATAACTCAAATGGCTAAAATAGGTACTTGCTTGTCTCAAATGTGAGAAAAATATGTTCATTTTTAGATAACAACACTTTATTGAAAGGTCTGCAATACAACTAAGCAACTGTATTACATATAATAATGAAAAGGGAACATACATTCAACAAAAGTGTTTATGCACAAGCATAAAAGTACTTTGGGTATAATCAAAGTGTTCCATATAATGTATCATTTATGGATTATGTTAAAAATCTGTATTGTTTAATTGTATAAGCTATATTATCAGAACTGAGACAAGATGGGCTAATTTGCTAACGCCTGGTGTACTCAAACAACTCTAATCAAACACAAAAGTCTGGGCTGTTATTGCACAAGGGGATAGGTATCATACAAAGTTTGAAACACAACTAAGAATAGTCCATGTACTTTAGTAGAAAAAGCTCTTTTCCAGTCATATTCAGAGTTCAAATTGAGACAGCAAATGACAACACATTGTAAAAATTCCTGTCCTTCATCATACGTCCCCAGCACTATAGGCATTTGAAGTCATTTGTCCAGATGCACAATATTGTTGTTGGTTTTATGAATTTTGTCTATTTGACATGCTATACCAATGACAATATTTCATTTCTTAAGTTTTATATAAAGACATATTAACAAATGATGATATGACAAATGACTGTCAGCATCTAAAAACTTGAAATTTGCAAACCTTATAAAAATCATTTGGATTGCAAAAATAAATCTAATCAAATAAAAGAATGCAAAACTAATTAACTTTTACAATGTAGTTTCTGCAGATGGCCATTTATTACTGTGTAGGACTTTTTGCTATGTCCACAATCACTTTGAATTACACTTGTTTATCAAATTTCAGTGATTGACATGCTGTTCATGGCTAAACCCTTTATTACCTATGCCATGTATGCTGTTATTGGACTTTAATTCTTTAGGAATTCTTCAATCATTTTTCATTGGTGACAAGTGAGTTCCCTGGAACATTTCTGTTGTATTTGGATCAAAGCAATGTAAATATCAGTGAATATGTTCCAGATTTTTTGTTTATGTATACAGTAGATAATTTTTCAATATTTGTCTAATTGAAGATATTTACATAGAGATTATTATCATATCGGTTTGTCAATGTATGTAATATAGAGATAACAAGAAAAGGAAAATTTATTGATAAATGTTGTTGTATTTGGGGTTTGTATTGTCAGCCAACAGTACGGGTGATAACCGGAAGCAAAGAGTGTTTGTACCTCTATTTGATAGGAGAGTTCAAATCCAGGAAAATTATTGTATTGAATACATATCCAGAAAATGTTTTTCAAATTTTGTCAGATTGATTAGTACATGCTCATAAGCTTGCTTTAGGAAATAACAAAATACCAAAATACTGTTAATTTATTTTCTGCATATGTGCATTTTGACAACTTATGTCTCATCAGTGCAGATCAAACCAAACATTTGGAAGTCCATTAACCGAAAAACATGTAAAAGCTGATAGAGAACAAATAACCAACAATAAGATTTAACCAGAAAAAGGAAAATTAATACAAATGTATAACAATCCGAGAAATTAGCACTTTTTTGTCGTGTAATACATTGTATTGGGAATGTCAAAGATGAATATCACTTCTTCTCGATATGCCCACAATATGCTTTTGAAAGGAAGGCTTTCATTGAAAAGCTTTTAAAAAATGCCCCTGTCATATTAGGTCATGAAATCCCCTTAACATAAAAGAAATTTCCAATTTTTTAAAACATTACAAATTATGAAAACAGTATTCTGAAAGTAACTATTAATTTCATTAAAGAGTGTTTGGAAATTAGAAAAAATAGATAATATACGTATTACATACATTGAAATACTGTGAAAGTACTATTATTCGTTGGGTGCCAATTTTCGTGGATTTCGTGGTTGACTTTAACCATGAAATTAAAAACACGATGAAATACAAAATTCGTGTTACCTTGAAACAGAGAAGGTCGAAAACCACGAATTTAGAAACCCACGAATCCTTGAATTTAAGCCAAACCAAGAAAATTGGAACCCACGAAAATAAATGCATTCACAGTATGTATCTTTTTTTGTCATACTG